>CAMOHE010044113.1:70000-93386 GCA_946598075.1 Artocarpus hirsutus
ACCTCCATACCTTATAATAATTATAACATGTGTTATATTAATTTGGTTAACTATATATTTATGTACCTAAACAGACAAGAGTCAGCAGAAATAAGGAAGAAGTCTGGGATTGCTAAAGTAGTGGGGACAATTTTTTGTGTTGGTGGAGCCATGATGTTGTCTTTCTACCAGGGAAAGATAATAGGTCTGGGTGAGCCAAACATCAATTGGTCATATCTCCAGAAAGCTAGAGAAAGTACCACTTCCAATACTTCCAATTCCAATCCTCTCTTAGGCCCTATTTTCATCATCTTAAGTACGGTTGGTTGGGCAGCCTGGTTCATCATCCAAGTAAGTATAAAAAAACTAAACATTGTCGTTAAGATTTAGCATTTTTAAAGTATAATTTTAGTTCTTTAAGATCTTTTGATTAACACTTTGATATTTCCCGGGATATATATGTGTGATTTTGAGTTGGGATTGTTTTTCAGGCAGGTATGAGTGAAAAGTTCCCAGCTCCTTACGCAAGCACCACATTGATGTGTTTGATGGCGAGCGTGGAGTGCGGGGCCATTGGCTTTGCCCTTGAGCACAACGTCTCCGCTTGGTCATTGCGGAATGGCACAAGGCTTGTTGCTTCTCTTCAAGCTGTAATTAGTTTTTGCTCTTTAATTTCTTCTCCTTCTCTGCACTAACAACAAACAACAAAAGAATACCGTTGTTAAAGAAATCCGAGTGATAATTTTTTCTCTCAGTCCAATATATAATGATGCTGATTTTGAGTGATTTTCAGGGAATTATGGGCTCGGCCGTAGCATTTTTTCTCACTGCATGGAGCATACAGAGGAAAGGTCCTCTCTATGCGTCGGTGTTCAGCCCATTGTCGCTCGTTGTTGTGGCTATTCTTAGTTGGGCGCTGCTTAAGGAAAAAATATATGTTGGAACGTGAGTTTATTTTGAATGCTTTTAAGCTAAATTTACATGCTCGTTCTCATTGTGAATTGAAAATTTATAATCACAACTCCAACAGTTGTCTACAGTGGTAGAAATATCATTGAAAAAAAATAGAAATAAATAATTTTTTATTGAATAGGAACATACTCATGTATTTTAACAAGTGGGACACGTCTTACAAATCTAGAGTACAACTACAATTTTTTTTTAAATAACCTTAAAGATTAAATTTTCAAAATTTCACGTCAGAAATATGTAACTCTGCAATGAATTTGTCTCACATTTTCTATACATGTAGAATAGTCAATCGAATACCAAAATGCACCCAATACCACGATCATGATTAGCACATATGTGATTACGTTGATTAGTTTTCATTTGTGGTACTCCAACTAACTAATACAATGTATATATATATATATATATATATATATGTATATATGTTTGTGGTTATTTTGATGTAGTGGTCTAGGATCTGCTTTCATCATCGCGGGTCTCTATGCTGTTTTGTGGGGAAAAGGTAGGGAGATGGAACAAGTACAGGGGAAGAATATGACCAATGAAGAAGATGCCATAGAAGCATATCCCAAGGCACATGATCAGATAAATAATGACTTGGAATTACAGATGCAGATGAAACCGTATCTTCAGTGCTCCAATGGCTGCAACCATGATGAGGACGCTATTTAGAACATGCCAAAAAAAGAAAAAAGAAAAAAGAATGTTATGTTACTATTGTCCTTTAAGTTAGTTTGCATTGTGTCGTGCTTCTGATTACTGTTAAAAAAAAATTGCGATAATAAAGTCTATTTCCGACATGTAGTAGCCCTTTTTTTGAGTATCTTCTGTTTGGATAATAATTAACACATAAAAAAGTCTCTGATTATGTCTAATTAATTTTTGACTGGTTTGTTTTCCTAGAAGCAACAGGCCAATACCTTAGGTTTCATTGGCTAATGGACTGCTCATATGTATATATGTATATATATGCTATATGTATGTATGTTATATGTACGCTAATGGCAAATAATAATAATGGACTCCTTGTCTTTTTCTGTGGTTTTGGTTAGAAGGTTTTTAACAGGCATATTTGGAGTTATTACTTAAGATGAGAGTTTAAGTTTTATCGTTTGAGATTAGTTCTCGGGTTTAGGATTCTTTTATTATTATTATTATTATTATTATTATTATTATTATTATTATTATTATTATTTTCCTTTTGCCTTTTGGGTTTATCTTCTCACTTTTTGTTAAACATTTGTATTTTCTTTTCCATTAATAATATTGGAACGGTAGGCTTGGTATAGATAGGTGCTTTGAAGGGTGCTAACCTACTTGAAATATTTCTTAGTGCCTTGATACTAATTGTCTCCTTTCCTTAATTTAAAAAAAAAAAATGTGTGTGGTGATATAATATACATGAACAGTGTTGCTAAAACTATTAGATATAATTAATTTTTCGAATTTAATTGCTTCTTTACGAAGACATAGGAAAACTTGTGTATATGTGAGCCTATGATATGCATATGCAGAAATATAGATACATGTCTATATTGTTGTAAATTGAAGCCCTAATTCTATCAAGAATGAAAAATATGTGAAAAAAATAAATAAGAACACATGAATTGTATAGTGGTTTACCTTCGATGTGAGAGTTATATCCACTTTCAGCTGCTTCCAAATAATTTACTAAGATAATGAAGAAGTTTACAAGGGAAAATTTATACACTCTCTTTCAAAATTTTTTCCTAGCATCTCTTTCACTCTAATTTTTTGAGTTTCACCCTACAAGAAAAAGAACCCAACAACTTATTTATTTATAGGTCGAAAAACTACAAAACATGTACTTCAATACAACAACACACGCGGCCGCAGGCTTTAGTTCGCATGGCAGCGTGAAACTTTGTTGTTTTGCTTTACTCCACGTGTGGCCGTGGCTCTTTTCTGCGGCCCCATGCGTGGGTTTCGTCCCAACACACGTCCGCACGCCCCTCATTGCGTTGGGACACACCTGGCTTGGCTCTAAGTTCATTTTTTTCCTTATTTTTTTTTGTCTTTCTCTTGCTCCTACTTAGGACAATTTTGGCCTGGAGGCTTCCCGTCCACCTTCCAATACCCACAACCACCTTACTGAGAAGGTTCGATCTCCAAATCCTCTAAGTAGAATGATATTTTGAAAGGTATTGAATTTAACTTCACACTTCTTAACACATAAAAGATATGGCCATACATGCATGTCCAAAAAAAATCAATATGCTATTTTGGTCCAAAAAAAAGGAAAAGAAAATCACTGGCTTTATATAATTATGCAAGCACACACGTTACGTACATCCATACATAAGGATCTTTTAAAGGGATTTGCTATATGTTGTAAACTTTAACCGTTTAATCAAAATTAATCTGAATCATAAGGTAGCTTGACCAGTTATGCAGCAGATATACAGTTACATTACTTCTTTTTTTCTTAATTTTTTTTGAAAAAGGCCAGTCTTAATTATATATAAGTAGT
Source organism: Artocarpus hirsutus (assembly GCA_946598075.1). NCBI lineage: Eukaryota > Viridiplantae > Streptophyta > Magnoliopsida > Rosales > Moraceae > Artocarpus > Artocarpus hirsutus. Next base: position 73,443 of record CAMOHE010044113.1, read on the forward strand.
TAGTATACATGAAGAAAACAAAAACCATTTACATGAATTTGGAAGACTAAAGAAGGTGTATTGATTCAAGACGAGAAAACTAATTTAGTATAGTAAATAAAAAAGTAAGTAGAGTCATAAACATAAAGGGCAGAATAAGGAAGAGAAAAAGAAAAGTCTATTTGGTACAGTGATCCAGTGGTGCTATAAGGATTAAATAATCGTTAAAAAAACCTTCAAAAAAAAGGTTAACCAAAATCGTGCCCAACATTTTTTTTTCTCTGTTATTTCTAATTATAACTTTTGTATATTTCAACATTGAAACTTCAAAAGCGACAATAAAATTAAAAAAAATAAAACGACAGATAAAACATGAAAAGTTAGGAAAACAAAATTAACATAAAATGATAGTTATAAACAAGAGAACATTAAAAGGGCATTAATCAGGTAAACGACAACATTCATAGAAAACGACATGAAAAAAGAAAAGCTTCAATTGTTCTTAAAATACGACAACTAAAAAGAGAAACAACAGAAATGATATCCTACTATGTTGGGAAAGACAAAAGGAACGTGTAGAACGTAGGGTTAGCAATTTTAGATATGGCATGATGACATAATACGAAAACGACATGATATAAACAAGTTTAGACCACACATTTATTAATTGGGCCATAAATGGGTTGACACAATAACACGAAAATAAATAGGCTGGATTTGTGCTAAAACATCTAACAGACCTTAACACGTTTAATTAAACGGGCCGTAAATGTATCGACACGACATGACTAGACCTACCAATTTATAACACATTTGAATTTAAAAATAAAATTATTTGAAATATTTGTAGTAGGTTAATATTAATTAGATATTGTGTTTTTGTTAATTTTCTTTGTTGGCTTTTTTTTTATTTTTTTAATTTTTAGTTAACTGGGTCATAAACGTGCCATATGCTTGTTGTTATCATGCCAACCCATCACGGCTCGCTTAGTAATCGTGTTAATCATGTCGTGCCATAAGCGGGTCGTATTTGTGTTTGTATTTTTGGCACGTTTATTGATCGTATTATGTTTGTGTTCGACCTAAAAGTGTCGTGCTGTAAACGTGTCGACATGAATATGACACGAACACGATTAATGCTAGCCCTATAGAAACGGGAGATGTGTAATACTTTAGACGACTGCGTAAAATAGATTTAAATATTTACGTACTAGAGAAAACAATTTTTGTCAATGGAAAATTAGAAACAGAGAATAAAGAAGAAAATTTAGAATACATGATTTCTCAACAAAAAATAAAGATAAGAACCTAAAAGGCTAGAGGCAACTGGCAAAGGTAAATGACAAAATCTATAATTCAAGCTATTTTCCGTTCTTAAATATAGATCTTTTTAATTTCGCTCTTAAATTTTGAGTTTTCAAGAAAATTAAGGACATATGAATTTTATTACGAAGGGCTTTTAAAAATGGTATATGGTAAATAAATATAAATCAACAATTATTCATAAGTTTATTTATTTCATAGATGTTCTCCACTTTAAACTACGAAAGATTATGTGAAATCCTATGCATATACCATTTTTAAAAATGGTATAGAACAATTAAATATAAATGAACAATTCATTTGAGTTTTGTTCACACACCTCTCTTTATTCTCTACATCCTACACTAGATACTCACCCTACATAATTTTAAAACGGTTAAATTTAATTTCTACACACCATTAACCAAACTATTTCCATAAAATTATTAATACTTAATCACTTCATATTTACTTGACACTCAACATTTTATTTTAGTTGATTACTTAAATATTATCATCTCTCTCTCTCTCTCTCTCTCTCTCTCTCTGGTTGAAGCTTCAGGCATGAAGACTTTTTTCGTACATAAAGAAAATTTACAATGAGATTTTTTTTAGAATAATGATTGATATTTATTTATTCATTCTTTCAAAAAAATGACAAAAGAAAATGTGAAACGATAAAGTAACATATAGCATAAGCAACAAAAAACAAAAGGAATGAAACGAAAAAACATTCAATCCGTCTTTGTTAAAAAAAAATGAAATGACTACCCTTTACACCAAAAGTGATTAGCCAAAAAAAAAGAAAAAAAAAACACAAAAAAAAAGGAAAAGGAAAATCACCATGAAAAAAATAGCAAAAAAAATTTAGCGTAACCTCCATGGAATTTTTTGAATAGTCCGGGAATCACTGTTTTGTTATAGATTTTAAAACAATAGTTTTATAATTTGAGGATGTAACTCTAGATAGAAAAAAAAAACCATCTTATTATTACTTTTATTTTTCTAGCAAAATTTAATTACATGATTAAGTTTACCATAATGTCTTTTTTATCATTTACGTGACGATATTTTTATAATAATATATTTTAATTTAAAAGGTATGAAAAGTAAAATGGGATGTGTGAATAGAGCCATCCTTTAGTTTATAGCTGTCACTACAAACCTCATAGGCCAGGCATATCATGTAAACTTGTGTATCTTCAGACATCCGTTTATGCTATATATTTAAATTAGTTTTCCGTATCTTGTAAAACAAATTAATTAGCTATAAGATCTTTTGTTGAGATTTATATGTTTTGGGAGGTTAAGATATGAGTTCGAAACATGTATAAAAATCAGCAATGCAAATATCATAAAACTTCCAAATCCAATAACTTGGGTGCACAAACATATTGTTAATAAGTTCATCGATAGAGTTATGTCTAATTTGTGTTCCACTATGTCCCTTATTGAAACCTATATATAAATGCTTTCTTTCCCAAGTTTTGAAAGCAACAAAAACATCAAACAATTGCCAAGTGCTTGTAATTATAATTCCTGGCAGTGCTAATATAATCCCAGAATATTGATCTCGAAATGGCATATTATAGCCCAGTACTAGTGCTTGGATTGTCGCTCATCATAATTGGCATGAGCTCAGTCCATGCAAACGACATCTTCGGTACTCTTACTGGCACTAATACTAGGTTTTCATCATAATCCAATTGCCAAAGTGCATGTTTCTGGTGCTTTATCCAAGTGCCAGCTCCCTAATTTCAACCAGCCTCCCAGAAGTCAGCCATGGGTGGACGCAGGTTAAGGGTGATGAACCCATCTGGCCGTCATGTTGATTTTTCTTTCGATATTGGGGAGGGCGCTCTCACTGATCAGTCACCTGAGTTTGGCAAGTGTTTTTTAACATTAACTTCCCCTTGTAGCACTGCCTGCGCCGCACAACTTAAGCCCGTTGACGGCGGCCTTGATGGCCTCGTTTCTGATGTACAGCAACTGCTTGGAGGTGGTGATCATCAGAATGATGTTCCACAATATGAAGCCAATGAGTTTCAACTTTATCTGCACTCATAAATTTCGCATATATATACATTTATATATGCTTATGTTCATTTTGAAAAAAAAATTACATATTATAAGTCTATGTTCGACCATATATCTTTAAGATTAGTGTGTGTGTTTTATTTTGCACGCATGTTTCTGCGTTTTTTGGTTCTCTTTTTCATGCCGAGTTTCTTTTTCTGGGAATTCTAGTTAATTCCGATCCTTTGATCATATGTAATTCCTTTAATAATTTGATGTGTTGTTCAATTTCTTTTATGTGTATTAATTCATTGCACTTCAATTATACTATGAAACTCTAGTATCTTATGCACAAATCAATAACATTTTAGAACTTGTCATTTTATAGTCTTGGTGTACTCATCGAAATCAACAAGCCGGTTTAACAAAAGGCTGTGATTTATGTAGTGTTTGGAAGAGTAATTCTATTTACACAGTTTTAACTACAGCAAACAGTGTAAAGTAAAAATTTGGTATAATGTATCTCACATGATATAGTGTGTATTTCCAACCATACGGTTTCAACAACTCTCTCAAACACCCTATTAATTGTAACAAATTCATGATGTTTTTATGCCCACTAATCTCAGCTTTTCAATAGATTTTTTCTTTCCATACTTGTAACACCCTGAAGTTAATTAAATGTTATTAATGTGTAGAATGGTGAATTAGTGTGCCATAATGAATATTTTAAGCTTAATTTGATCATTATGTGAAATTTCTAAAATTATAATATTTTTTATTATTTTAATAGTTTTTAATTACTTTTAATTATTTTTAATTGTTATTTTAAATTTTGAAACAAAATAATTTGTCAAATGACCAACACGTTCCACTTTGGAAAACCACGTGCGGGACGTAGTATTGAAAACTACTTCCTTTCTCTTTATAAATCTCACTCTCTCTCACTCGTTCATCTCTCTCTCCCTCCCTCTCTCTCTCTCCCTCTCTCGGTCACTCACTCTCTCTCATTCTCTCTCTAAAATTTGGAACCAAAATTTGATTTCAAGCTTCGGGTTAGTGGATTGGAGGCTCGGAAACGCGATTGAGCAACCACAAACTCAAATCAAAGCTTCAATTCAAGGTTAGTTTCAAATTTTCTAAACTTTTTCAATTTTTTAAATTTTCTTCCATTTTGAAATCTAAGCATTTCTAAGCTTAGAAAACCTTCAATCTAGGTTAGATAAACTTAGATTAGCTAGAACACAAACTTTGTTTTATTAAAAACGGATTTAAATCAAGGTTTTTCATTTTTCTCCAATTTTTCTAATTTTTGGGTTTATTTAAAAATCTTGCTTTAAAACTTGTTTTAATGCATTGAAAAGTATTCTACTATGATTTTCTATTGTTTATGATAATTACCTATGCTTGAGAATTGAGAAAACAAGTTAAAATTTAAGATTTGGCCTCGAGAAAGCCGAGACCTGTGCGTGAAAATTTCTAGAATTTTCTAGATCGACAAGCCAAAGTTTGAGTTCGGCAGGCCGGATTCATCTGACCGGCAGGCCGAACCTAAAAATGTTTGGCCGACCAGACTTGAATTTCTGGCAGGCCGAACTGTCGAACCAGGGCAACCGACAGGTCGACCGGATATGGTAAAATTTTGTAATTTTTCACCCGTTTTCACTGTTTTGAACCCCAATTGAAATTTCAACTTTATAAAATGATTTTATAAACCTAAATGGCACACTAGGACACCATGAGATGATTTAATAATCTAGGATATCTCGGGTTTGATACTAATAGACCTAGTTTTTATTTAAGGTTGTGCGTGGATCCACGGAGCTAATGTATAGCAGACCAGGATTACGGTGTGGGACACCGACACGAGTATTGAGGTAGGACTTCTACCCCTTCTTTGGTAGCCAGATTTAAATGTTTTGGCCTCAAAGTGATTTTTAATAAAATGTTTTTCAATGATTGGTTGAAAAAGGATTTCTTGTTAACTGTTTTCTTAAACAGTAGATTGAGGTGTTTTCATAATAAATGTTAATGATTATATTTGGTAAATAGAAATTTTAATTATAAAAAGATATACGGGCATGATGCCATATGAGAGATCGGGTCGTGTAGTGAACAACCTTGAGGGCAGGTCTCGAAACCCAACTGGGCCACTACGGTGGTGAATTACATATGGTTTGCCCAAGAAAAGAAAATAGTATTCTTTCTGGTCGACCTATTTAAATTGTTTTGGTAAGATAAAGTTTTTATTAAATTTTCATCTATTTATTTAATTACTTGTTCTAATTCGTTTCTATGTCTTCATTCGATTTATGAAACTTCTTTTAAAGTTAAATATTTTCAAAATATAATCCTACTGAGCATTTCGCTCACGTTTTATTTGTTTTAAAATCTTACCCCATAGGTGGTTATCAGCTTAGGATCGGAGAAGGGTCCGCTGACCGGACTTGCGACCAATAGAAGATTTTGGGTAGGTTGTATTACAAAAATTCAAGGCATGTAATAACTTAACTTTTCTTTTATTCTGGACTGTGGTTGTATTGTAATATTGTCAGCACTGTGTGTATGCACAAGATTGGGCTAGTGGGACCCATTTCTGTCTCACCTCATATTTTGATTTTTTTACTGTTTCTTTATTGTTTATTTTATTATTCTCATTTGTCTGAATACCATAACTGTTTGTTTTAAATAAAAGATTTTAAAATTATCACATTTTTACTATTAAAAATTATTCTAAAAACCTAATTTTTAACTAAATTCTCACTTAATTAATTTAATTAATCTATCACGTCACCTTCCGTACTCCGAGGCGTGACAATACTAAAAAGCGCTATCCTTGTATCAAGTTCTTTTGAATCTAATACAATAACAATATATGGATCACAAACATTGATTATATTAATTTATTTAGTCGTTGTCGTGTCTTTTCCTTGAATACTAATACTGTCTAGTATTTTTAATACCCGATTCTCAGTTTTTAGTTTGAAGCTAATAATAGAGAAAACCTTTCTATTCTTGTATTGAAAGTACTATTGCAAAAACCGCATGAACCTTAGTGATAGAGGAATTTGAAAAATTATGTATTGAATGGTACAAATTCTACATGTACAAGCAACAAAAAAGAAATTATCTTACACTTCATTTCGATAATGATTGTAAAATTCATTTTTGTTTTAGAAGAAAGATAGCTATATTGATTTGATATACTCTAAAAAAACTCTTTGTACATTATTGACGATCTTGAAAAGATTTAATTTTAATGAATTTCCAAATTCTTGTTATTGTGGGAAATAGGCTTAAATGGCCAATATTTAAGTGTTATAGCATCAACCCGAGTTCATAAATTACCACCAATATTGGAGCCTAATGCCTTTAAATTTAATAATAAGTAGTTTATAAAGGAATTAATTAGGAAACTGGATAAAACGTTTACGTAGTAAGTCCGTCTAATATAAAGTTGACATTTTTGGACATGTCACCTTTGCATAACCATATTTAAATGTATATCACTATTAATTCTAATAAAAATAACCATAAATACTATAAGTCTCTACCTAATTCTCTTAAATTAATTTATTTAAAATAACATTTCTTATCACTTCCTTAAAAATTATTTCTGATTTTTAAATTACTTTAATAACTTGACCAACCTTTAAGCGTATCGGATTTGTGGACGCTCAAATTGTCTTATGTTTGGGAGGTGTTAACTTGGTGATTTTCATATCTCTCTCCCTATCTCTCTCCAACAACTCTAACTGATACAACCCATTTATACTCTAACGACTGTTTAGTGTATTGGATATGATAGCATTGGATAGGATAGTCTTAGAGGATTGGATTGGATTGAATTTGAATAGATAAAATAAAATTTTAACTAACCCAATCCTATGTTTGGTGTAATTGTGTTATTAATATAGGGTTCTTCTTGTAAATTTTTTGTTTAAATTTCTTAGTATGTAAATATGTTTCAAAATATGTATTTGTTGTGTTTTTATATTTAATAATATTTTTGGTAATTTTTAGAGTCATTTCGGTATGTTAAATATGTGTTTATTTTGTAAATAATCAAAACTATAAAAATAATATTATGTGATTTTATTTTGAGTATTAAAGTGTTTGTAAATATGTTTTATAATATTTTTAGAAATTTTTAAAAATATTTTCGAGTCTTAAAAATATATCTGTGTCAAACTGAGAAGGACGATAATTTTTTAAAATTAGAGGGGAAAAATATAATTATTAAAAATATTTTTATCACATAAAAATAATTTTTTGACTCCTTATTTTTTGAAAAATATAAAATTGGCCCCAAATTTTTATAAATTTTTACAAATATGTCTTTGAAAATTTTCACAATGTATAAAGGGTATGTTTAATCTCATGCTGTAGCAAGGGATCGTCTATATCCCTTTCAAGGGGATTCAAGCATGGATTAGATAAGAGTTTATCAAATCCAATCTTCTAAAGTTTTTTACTAAGCAAAGTATTAAGATTTAATTTAATCCAATCCTTCCTAATCCTGCACACCTAGGGGTGGCAAAACGGGTTGGCGGGTCGGGTTCGTGTCGGGTTGGAGTTAATTTTTACAAAAATAGGTCGACACTAACCCAACCCGTGACACGAACGAGTTGAGATTTCTCAACCCAAACACGACCCATTTTGATACGGGTTGACACGAACACGACCGTGTCAACCCGTTTCTTATGCATAGTGTCAAAAATACGACCAACGACTCATTTTTGATCCGTAACCCGATTGTGACCCGCAACCCGGCTGTGAACCACCTACATTAATATATATAATATTAAAAAAATAAAATTAGAAGAGTTTTATACCACTTCAACAAGAAGATGAGTGATAAAAGAAGCATGGTTTGATCTTTTAAGGGCTTATAATATATATATATGAAATAATATTAATTTTTTAAAATTTAATTAATTAAATACGGGTCAGAAACATGTCATTTTCGTGTCAGACGGATTGACCCGAACACGACCCGTTTTTTGACGGGTCAGTTTCGGGTCGACACTAAAATGATCCGTGGTCAAATTTTTCGACACTAACCCGCGAAAAATGGTGTCGGATTCGTGTCGTGTCGGAACCCGTATTGCCGGCCCTATGCACACCAAACATGCTCTAAAGGCATATTATTATATGAGGAACCAAAGTTATCTTGAGCAAAAAGGATTAGCTGCTAAAAAGAAAAATTTTAAGTTGAAGATAGAATCGTCTTTATATTACACAAAATGCTATTAATTAGCTGATTTAATGAAAAATAAAAGTATAAATAAATTATTTTATTTTTAGAAATGTATACTTTTACAATCTCACAAGTGGCCGAGTGGCCACCTAAACTAATTTCCCTTCATGTTATTGAAATCGCAAAGAAAACATAACTCATTGAATAAATTATTAAAAAGGGTTTATATGGCCCTACAAATAACGGAAGAAAAAGACTAATTTATCCTTACAACTAAACAAAAATAACCAACCAATTTATATTTAAATAGTTTTAACACGTTTATCAAATAAATCGTACATCTTGAATTGTGGCAGTCGGACTTGCTTTCATGAAAGTCTCATGTTTGGTGCCTGTATAAACAGGAGCTGATGTTCTTTGACCTCTATAATATTTTCCAAACCATCATCTGGATGCCTTTTTTGCTCAAAATGTTCGGAGAGAAATCCAAAATTTGGTTGTCCTTGGGTCGTAAATCCGTACGTCCTTATGTTAAATAAAGTCAATTACCTTTATCTCAGCGTTCACATTCTAAGTTAAAAAAAAAAGAAGTATAGATGCAAAAACAATACCATAAATAGGAGTATACTTTGCTATGTTTTGCATACTAATCAATATATCTCCAGAAATATCACCTGTTTATATATGTATACATGGCTTTTAGTTTGCATTGCCTTAGGGCTTTGCCTGTTGAGTTATGGAAGTTGCAAAAAAAGCAAAGAAGTTGGCAAAAGATGACCCACGAAGGGCTATTCATTCCATGAAAGTAGGCTTAGCACTCGTGCTGATTTCCTCGTGCTACAATTTCCAACCCTTTTACGACGGCTTTGGGGTTGATACAATGTGGGCTGTCTTGACTGTAGTTCCCGTCTTTGAGTTTTCTGTTGGCAAGACTATTGTTGCTTTTTAAGAAAATATACATTTTCCAACATTTGATCACAGCACACTATTTTTTGTGTGTCACTCATGTGGCATTACTATGACGTTTTTCATCCTCGTATATTATTAGCCAGTTTTGGTCTCGTTTCGAAACAATTTTCACATTTTGAATTAAATTTCATCCAAATTTCCATAAAAAAGTAGAAATTTAAACAAGAAGAAGAAGAATTCAGTTCATATTGTAAAATTTAATTCCATTTGAATCTATACGATACGACGAAACCCTTTGATTTTTGCTCATTTGCTTTCTTCTATTTTTATTAAAATTCAAGCTTATTAAAAATGTCATATAACTTTTTTAGTTTAACTCCGATTGCTTGGGCAGAATAAATTCTCGGCCATATAGCCTATAAATATTTATCATATATACTGGAATATTTTAACATTTGTAAGAATGCCTTATAGTTTTCAACATCTATCTATCTAAAACACAGAGTTGTCCCTACTGGTAGTTACATGCTTTTTAATGTCAGACTTAGACAATGTCAAAACAAAACAAAAAGTACGCTTAAGAAATTTACTCTGACACAGATCAAACCGTTTAAAAACAAATCCTTACTAGTAGTTCTTCTTTCTTTCTTTCTTTTTTCGTATGTGCCAAAAATTCTCACTAATAAAACTATTGTTTTCTCTTGTTCTGGAAAGGGGCTACAATGGGGAAACTCATTAATCGGATTGCAGCATAGTTGTTGGCAGGGGCTCTTGGTGTTGGCGCCCATACTTTAGCAACTCTTTAGGGAAAAATCGGGAAGCCAATACTACTTACTTTTTTTGTCTTCTTAGTAGGTATGAAACATCTTTATGCGAGGATTCACGTACATTTGAAATAACAGTTTGAACCTTTTTTATAGTCTAACTACTTTTTAGTTTAAATTTTGTGAGAGAAAATACTATAACAAAAGTGATTGAAATTTTAAAAAAGGTCCAAACCGCAGCTGCCAGAAGAACACAAAATGTACTAATACAAAATATATTTGAATAAGTTTTATTTTAGTTTCATGTGTTTGGCTTCTTATGTATGTATGTTTTTTTCAGGTTCAATTGTAACATTCATGAGATTCTATCCAAGAATCAAAGCAAGGTATGATTACGGGCTGATGATATTTACGCTGACCTTCTGTTTGCTAACTGTCTCGGGTTATCAAGAGAATGACATATGGAAAACTGCCCTTAAGAGGTTCTCAACGGTAGTTATAGGCAGCTTTACTGCCATTACTGTTTGCCTTTGCATTTGCCCCGTTTGGGTTGGAGCCGAACTCCACAATTTAGTTTCAAACAACATTGAAAAGCTTGGCGATTTCTTGGAAGGTATGATATACTCTTTAACACTCAAGTAATATATATATATATATATATATATATAACGCTAATGCCCCTAAATTTTTTTTCTTTTAATATTATACATTAAAATTTTACTAAAAATATATTTTATTCCTAAAATTATATTCTTACCCTCTAAGACTAGATTCCGCCCTTCCTAAAGTTTTATATCTCCTTTATTTATTATTTTTTATAATATATTAAAATACACTTCACGCTTGTTAATTTTTCTACATTAAATATTTTGTGTTTTTATCAAAATATGGCTTTCTGACTCTATGTTTTCTACAAAGCTTGAAATTATCTGTAACGACTTGCACCACCACTTGAAATTGTCTGCTTTGGGCCTAAGCCCTCACGGTTTTACTTTTGGGCTTCAACCCAAAAGACCTCATGCCATTGAAAGGTGGTGTCATTAATTAAGAACCAACCCACCCTTTCTTGACCCTCTTCACCTCAAGGAAATTATAGTTGTCATAATCACCCATTTTTGGGGGTCCTATATCCTTATTGGCCACACTTTCAACTAGGTCAAAACTCGGATACCATCTGTAACAGCCCACACTTCCATTTAGTATGATATTATCCACTTTGGGCCCAAGCCCTCACAGTTTTACTTTTAAACTTCACTCTAAAAGGCCTCATGCCATTGGAAGGTGGTGTCATTACTTATGAACCACTACCTATGACCATTTTTAGGCAATATGGGACTGCACAACCCACCCCTTTTTAGCCCTCTTTGCCTCAAGGGAATTATGGTTGTCACATTATCTGATCTTATATTTTGTCAAAGCACACCATAAAACCTCTCCGGCATGTTTTTGTTATCTAAAAACCAAAGTTATAACTAGCTGAATTGGCATTGACTTTGTTTATATAGATTAGAACGCGTGTCTACTTCGTGGGTTAAAATTATTTTGCTATAGTATTTTTATGAAAGTAATTTAAATTTAGGTTTAAACTTTCTATTCAAAACCAAACGGATCAGATTACACAAACGAATTCTCAAACAACCCGCCTAGATATGAAATGTCTCCCAAAAAACAATAAACAATAAACAATTTATAACAAAACAAATATATATAAAGGACAGCTTTCTTGCAATTATGAAAGTCGTGACCACGTCATAGGGGAAACATGGTCCGATAAGAGCATCTTTAATGCAATGTTAAATTGATGTGTCATAGTATTTGAGTATAAAAAAGTCTTCAATGTAATCTCATTTTTAATGCGAAATTTGTTATATGTTAAACTTTGTAGCAAATTTACCACAAAGTTTAGCATATAACAAATTTGGCATTTGATTTTTATTGGTTGATAGCTAGATAGACTTTTTTGCTTTAATAATTATAACAAAAGATAAATATTGTATTTCATAGCATTATGTATTAGAGTATAAAATAAAATAACACATCAAATATACCATTTTAATACTTTTTGGTTGTAAATATAAAATTGACATTAGCACTTTACATTGGAGATGGTCTAAGTGGTGTAGGCAATTTGCGACCGGGGCAGCTTTAATTCAATTCCCAAGTTTTTTTTTCTTTTTTTTCCCTATACACTTTTCTCACTTTGCTCCACCTGAAATTTTGTATTGTATTCTATATTATCAGATTATTTTAACAAATTTGAATTATATCGAAATTTTTATCTGTTTAACCTACTAAATAAATTAAAAATTATTGACGTTACTTTTATAAGTTCAAAACAATTATGCCCATTGTATAAATTTAAAAAGTTGAAGTAGATCACTTACAATCTTGTTTTGTTGAGAACAAGCAGGTAAAAACAAAAGTACGTTGTTCTAGTTCATGTCGTCGTTAAAAAAAAAAAAAAAAAAAAGGACTTCGTGATACTTTAGTAGCGTCATGAGGCCACCAACTTGATATACCTCTAATCCGATCACTACACCACTAATCCACTATTAAAAACGACAGTGTTTGATTAAGTAATGAAGTACATCTCAAACACAAGTGATAATAGCATTGGCATAAAAAAAAAGTATAAAAATAACGTAATTAGGATGTTTGTTTTATTATGCTACAATGCCTATTTTAAATGCAAATTTTAAGTTTTAGAACTTATAAATATTATTAACAAGGCATAACTAAAAGGTCAACATATTAACAAAACAAATACCAAAATTTTGTATGTGCCGTACTAGATGTATTTTTTTAGGCGCTATATAATGTAAACCTGACAGCAAGCAATATAGGCTACATATTGTAAAATTCCACATTAATTCATTTTTTTTTTTTTTTTGAAGAGGATTAATTCAACACGCACGCACTTTTCTTTATCCTAAATTCATTGATAGGAAATTTAATATAACCGAAATATAGGGATATTATATGATGGTTTGAAAGATTTAAGTATTCTCTTCCTTCACTTCATATATAAATACAAATAATTTTTAAATTTGGATAGAGAATTCGAACTTTACATTATGTGATTAAGTGAGATGTGACATTATTGCTAGATTATAGCTGCAACAAACATGTGTATATCATTGATGTTGCACCATGCTGGAATAAACAGAATATACCCAATAAATATAGTAAAACAATTTAATTTATAAAACACCACACACTTTGTCGCAATATGACACATCCAAGAAAATAGAAGGAATTGCTAAAAAATAGCAACTGATCACAGGATTTGGAGGTGAATACTTTGCTACAATGGAGGATGACCCGCAAGGTAACGCCGATAAATCTTTTCTCGAGGGGTACAAAAGTGTTCTGACCTCAAAAACCACTGAAGAGACAATGGTGAGCCCATGAAATCGTCTTTTTATCCTCCTTTTAAGAGAATTTCTAGCAGCCAAATTAACTATCTCTAGAGCTTTTTGGTCAGGTTAATCTAGCAAGTTGGGAACCACGCCATGGCCGGATCAAGTTCAACCATCCCTGGGATGAATACGTAAAAATGGGAACGTTAAGCCGGGCATGTGCTTACAAACTTAAAGCTATTAACTGCTACCTGAAATCTGATATACAGGCATGTTTGTTATTAAAAAAGACGTATTAATCTGTACATCAAGGGTTTGTTTGACACATTGTATTGTATTGTATTGCATTATATTGCATTGTATTGTATTTTCTATATATAATAAATACAATGTAATGCAATGTAATACAATATAATACAATACGGTAAGCCAAAAATGCTCTAATGTTTTAGTTTCCGTATATAGTACAGTATTGACTAGCTAATTAACGCATCTTGATTCCTCATGTATGCGGACGCCGGCTGAAGTTAGAAGCCAGATGCGAGAGCCTTGCATAATAATTTGCTCAGAATCTGGTAAAATTTTGAAGGAATTAGCAAGAACAATGAGAAGGGAAAATGATTTTTCTCCACGTAATTCTTCTTCCCAATGTGACGTCTTAAAAACGACCGCTGAGAGCCTCAAGTCGTCACTGAAAGGGCGAAGTTGGTGGGAAGATGCTGCCGTCCTTGAGATAATTCCAGCGGCGGCTGTTGCATCACAACTGATTGAGATCGTGACATGCGTCGACAACATCGCCATGGCAGTTCATGAATTGGCTTCTCTCAAAACTTGCGAGAGCAGAGATTTTGTTGCGACGAGTACTCCAGAACAACCGCGCAGTACGATTCTTGAAGGAGTTATGGTCCAAGTTTCTAATGGTTCCAACCATACTGCCATTACGATTAGTGACTGATCGTCAACAATCATAGCTAATTCCTAATTATGTAACTGTGCTTTACCAAAACTGAAGAGCAATGTTAAGCTATCTCGACCTGAGGGGAGGGGCCACGACCAAAATAAAATAAAAATAAATAAAACAAACTACATGCTCATCTGAAATCACATTGACAACAGTAATCACCTTCGCATGAAGTTCTGACCATGAAGAAAGTTGTATAATTAAATTACAAATGATATAATAATATGACATAAATGACATCATCATATCAAAATAATACTATGAGATTGACATAGACATCGAGACAAGTCAAACAATACACGTGACATATAATTGTCTTAAAGAAAAATACTATTTCTACTCATACTCCATGTTCATCAAACTCAGTCCAAACATGACTGGTTCTGCAAACCTAGGAGGGAAATTTTTTAAATAATAAAATGTGAGCAAAAGACTCAGTAGAATAATATGTTAAAAACGTATTGTTCAAAACTCGCAGTTATAGATGAAAGGATTATTCTTACTGTAACGAAATATCAAGATCTTAACAAAACCAATAAATACTTACTTGTATAAAACTTGATAAAACACCACTCTATGGGTTTTGGAAATTAAAAAGAACATCCAAACACAATACCTTAAATGTATAAAATAACTTCAAAATCAAAACAGAAATCATTCTTAAAAATCATTTAAGAATTGAATTATTGGCCAAGATCATTTATAAAGTAGGCTACCAATGAAGGGATAGAAAAGATCCTACCTCAATATTTGAAATTCAAATACCATTAACCCCGATCATGATTTTAACGTAAGCTCCCTTTTAAAAAAGTTTAAAAATGCATTTAAAGTCAGAGATAGCACTCAATCAAATGCAATTATGTTAATTTAATTACCAATATGTCAATTTACGCAAAATAATCGTAAATGGAAACTTCATATTCTCAATGTTTTTGAACACAAAATCAAAATCTTTGGAACATTTCCTAGCCACAACATGACAAAAAACCCAACTAACACAAATCAAAAAACACGAGGGCTCGGAGGACCATGGCAGCCACCAATGGCAACTATCGCAGTCAACCACACTCCAAAGGTGCAGTCGACCACACTCCTGGCTGAGCTGGGCACAGCCAGTTCCTTCCTTCTCACAACAAAACCTATTTTTTAACATTTCCTAGATCGCAAAAAATGCATAGAAATATGGAAAAACAATTTAAGACATCTAATAACCATTTCCACCAAACTTTAAATGTCAAAACACCATCTTTGATTTCCATATACTCAAACTCATCACAGAAATACTAAACATGCTCGATCCAAACTTTAAAGCATAGATTACACCAAATCTGCAACATGCAGAGACTTCCAAGAACCTTTTCCCATTGCATGATCAAAATACCAAAATAAAACCTTTAAACAAAAATCTAAATATATTCAAACCCAAAACAAACATACTCTAAATTGTATGTATATAAAAGCACAAGCCCAAATTACAGAATAAAAAACAATTGCATAATCTCAACATAGTATCTCATATAAAAGGAAAGGCAGAAAAGAATTTGGGTTTTCGATTAGAAACCCTACCTTGTTTCCTTAAGAAATTGATGTTAGGGCTTGACTCCTTGCTTAAGAAAAGGAAATTCTGAGTTGAGACGGAGGTTTTGATCTGATTGAGAGGTTGAAGGAGAGAAACAAAAAAGAAAGAGGTAGAGAAAGAGTGAATGACATGAAAAGAGGGGGAATAAATGTTAGTGGGGGACCAAGCCATGTGGTCTAATGCTTGTCTTGTCTTTTTTTTTTTTTTCTTCGAATAAGTGGCCATTACACGTGAAAGACAAAAAATAAGGAGGGCTGCAATGGCATTTGTAATTATGAAGAAGTATGGTGGCACAAATGCAAGCAAACAAAATAGTTTCAAAAGTTTGGTACCTTAAATATAATACCAGAATTTTACATGTTTTCTTAAAATAAAAATAATACAATGAAATTAAAATGGACACTAATAACATTTTATTAAACTTGACATACTTAATAATTAAATTTAACATTATTAATTTTACTTAAAATTCATGGGCATTACATAAGCTCATTCGTGTGCTTAGTGGTTTTCAAAAAATCTCATATAAAGTGTGATAAGATTGAAGAAGAAAAAGAAGAAGAAGATGAAGTAGTAGAAGTAGTGAGAAAACATAACAAGAAAAAAAGTGAAATATATGTATATATAGGGTAAAAAGTGAAATATATATAGAGAGGAGTATAAGATCTAGAGTTATACACCGTCCGGACCTCATTCTAATATACAAATATTACAATACACTTACAACATATGTTATCCTCTTATAAATAAAAATTATGATGCCATTTAATATACAAATGTTAAGATACACGTACAATATATGTTATAAATAAAAGTTAAGATGTCATTTGGCATCACATATTCCACTCTACTCTTGAACACCCCGTCAAAATTATAATATATATATAGATTGTTATAATTCTAATTTTGGCCCACGTGTTGTTTTTGTGAAACAAAAAAAAAAAAAAAACAACTTCAACTGTAAATAACTGCCTCTCTTCCTTAACCGTGTGATGGTCACGGTTATAAATATTTTGGGTCCCTGAGCACGGACATAAGAAAAACACACACCATCTAAGATTGTTGGCAGTGCTAAGAAATTTTTTTCAAAAACAACAGAGTAAAATTCGTCCAAAACAGAGCAAGAAAAAGCAATGGCAAGAGGTAATATTCGATCCATTTTGCTTCCGTTTTTATGAGTTTAAATTGCCATGAATGTTGCAATTGTTTACTTTACATTTGGTATCCGAGCGTTTAAACCTCTGCCTTGTGTTCAATTTTGAACGTTTTCTCTGTTTTTACCAGATTTTGGCTGTGACTGGAGATTTTTATTTTTCTCTAAAATTTCGATCACTGATGCAAGAAAACACTTGGATTAATGTTTTCTTAATGTTCTGTGATTAAAAACATGAAGTTTGGCCACCATTGATTGTCTGCAACGTTTAAGAAAAATGGCCGTGTGAAACCAATTTTGATCAATATGTATTCTTCATTATTTATGAGTTTTGAATTCATAAATCTTCATATTATTGATTTCTGAGCATTTTGCGATTTGAAACGGCTCAAAACGACGTTGAAATCGCCAGAAATCGTCGGATTTCCATTAGGGTTACAATCGGGTTGTAACCGGGTCAAAAAGACCCGGCTGGAGGTTGAAGACGATCCAAACGACATGTAGTTTTATTCAGCAAAAAACGACACGTCGTTTTGGTGAGAAAGAGCGCTGTCGTCCGTACAAAACGACATGTCGTTTTTGTTTGAACAAAACGACATGTCGTTTAAGTAAACTCGGACTGCACTCATTAAGGGAAAAACGACACGTCGTTTTCCATTCTGAGGAAAACGACATGTCGTTTTAGGGGGCACAAAAAAAAATAAATATAAAAAAAATCCAAAAAAAAATGGTTTTTGGATATGCAAATAATTTTTGTAATAATTTCATGGGAAATTTATTTTGTATATTATGTGCCAAATATTTGTTTTATGTGCTAATTTATTATTATATGTATAATTTTGTTTTCATTATGCATATTATTAAGTTAATTATTTAGCACAAATTTAGATTTTGTTCATAATTGTTTGTATTGCTTATAGAATATGGAATATTACATGGATAATTTTTATGAACAAAATAAAATGTCTTAGTGATCCATATGATTTTGAATAATTAGAGTTTAGCCACAGCACCTCTAATTATGTAAAATTATATATTAATTGGTTTAGGATCACATTTGGTTAAAGGACATTTATTGCAGTTAGTTGTACTCAATATAATAAACTTTATCCCACAGGAATTTTTATTATATTTGTATGACTAATTAGGATAAAGTATCAAATTATATTTTTTAATTGGTATGGGATTATATTTTTATTATATTTTCTAATTATTGGTATGACTAATTGGGATATTATATTTTTATTATATTTTCTAATTTACCCACATGTATTAGAAAAAAGAACATAATTTGATAGTTTTATCATACAGTAAAATGAGTCTAATTGAATTAGAACTTTAGCTTACAGGCAAGTTTTATGTCATAGATTCATGATTTTTATGCATGATTTACATTGGTAAAGCATGATTTATGGCTATTAGTCTCAATATTTTGGATCATAAGCATGTTTATTTTAATTATGCAGTCATACAACCTGTGAATTTCTCTGATATTCGATGTGATATCCCTGAGCTAAAAGGGGATAACTATAAGGTCTGGAAGGAGAGAATTCTCCTTCACTTGGGGTGGATGGACATTGATTATGCTATAAGGAAAGATGAGCCCATAATTACTGAAACCAGTACTCAAGATGAGATTGCTCTTTATGAACGTTGGGAGCGATCTAATCGCCTTAGTGTCATGTTCATAAAGACCAAAATCTCTGCTGGTATACGTGGTTCCGTCGAATAGTATGACAAAGTCCGGGCATTACTGAAGGCTATTGATGAGCAGTTTGAAACTTCAGATAAAGCACTTGCCAGCACCCTAATTATGAGGTTCTCGTCTTTGAGGCTCACCAATGTGAGTGGTGTGCGTGAGCACATCATGCGCATGAGGGACATTGCGGCTCAATTGAAAACCCTTGAGGTTGAGATGTCTGATTCGTTCTTGGTACATTACATTTTAAACACTCTACCCTCTGAGTATAGTCCCTTTAAGATCTCCTACAATACACATAAGGACAAATGGTCAATTAATGAGCTATTGACCATGTGTGTTCAGGAGGAGGGAAGACTCATCATGGAAAAGGGAGAGAAAGTAAATTTGGCAACCCAGGATAAAAGGAAAAATCAGGCTAAGCAAAAAGGGAAAGGCAAGGCTCTTGCCCAGCTGAAAATCAAGAATGAGTTTAAGTGCTTCTTTTGTAAGAAGAAGGGGCACGTAAAGAAGGACTGCTCCAAATTCCGGGAATGGCTTGATAAGAAAGGTACTTAACTCTCATTTATTTGTTATGAATCTAATATGGTTGACGTTGTTTATAACACATGGTGGATTGATTCTGGATCTACAATCCATGTTTCAAATACCTTACAAGGTATGCGAAACCTAAGGAAGCCAGTGGGAAGTGAGCTGAGCATCTCTTCAGGAAACAAGATGCGCTCACATGTGGAAGCTATCGGAACATGCACCTTAGTTTTAAATAGTGGTTTTATTTTAGAATTGGATAAGACATTTTATGTTCCAAACTTTTCTAGGAACTTAATTTTTGTTTCCAGACTTGTACCTTTGGGATATTCCTTTACTTTTTTAGACAAATGTTTCAGTTTATTTTATAAATCTGATCTTGTTGGGAATGGTATTTTGTCTGATGGTCTTTTCTCAATTAATTTGCAAAATGAACCACATCATACTGCTATGCATGTTCAATCTGGCATTAAGCGTTGTGTTATAAATGAGGAT
>CAMOHE010044114.1:0-29958 GCA_946598075.1 Artocarpus hirsutus
TATATAAAATTGCAAATAAATTTCTTGAGTTTTTGACAAGCTTAAAATCATGTAAATCATATGAAACAAATTCAAATCTTAAAAACGATCAAGTTTTGGAAGCAAGGTGAATAAGATTCATGAAGGCTGGAAGATGACTTGAAATTAATTCTTAAGCCTCTTATGTAAGCGAGCAGCAATCTTGAATTATATAGTTTTTGCAAGCTCAAATCACACACACACACTAGTATTCATAATAGTTTTATAATTTGTATAAGTGTTTAAATACTATTTGATCAACAAAATGTTTTAATACTTAGACTTTATTTCTAAAATACAGACTTAAAATCACACTTATAATGCACACAATTCACCATAACAAATTTTTATAAAAACTGCATTTGGAAATAAGTCTTGAGAGGCCATGTTTAGTAGACTGGCTTGCCGACCATTGCAAGTTAGCTTGCCAATTATAAGGGACAGAAAGTTGGATTTTCCAGCCTTCCATTAGCCTATTGGTTCAAGAGAATCGGCTTGCCGGAAGCCCTACTTCAGCTTGTTGGTTCAACATTTTAGGAGCAAGATTTGTATCTTGCTTCGGGTGATTTGTTGGTGGCCTCAATTAGCTTGCCAGTCGCCCCAAGTGGCTTGTTGATTAGATGACCGTTTGGAGTTGCTTTAGGAAATTTCAAATTCCAGCCTATCAGACTTAATCCTTGACCTGTCGTTCAGTCTATAATGGCTAGTTTTCTGACATTTAGAGCTCCATTTGCAATGGTTTTTTTTAATCTAAAAATGTTATTTTAAGCCATAATTAAGTATTTGTAGGCTATATATACCCCTCCATTCATTTTGTTCAATACGAAGCATTAATTGCAAGCTTTCTTATATTGTTTTGATCATAAGCATTCATTTTTCTTTATACACACTTGAGCTTACATAGTCTTCATTTTTCTTGAGAGTTGCTCACATCCTCTAATATAAGCCTTTCATTGTATTCATCTATATTTGGAGAGTTTACCTTGTGATGAACATAAAATTATAAATCATACCCTTTTGAGTGATAGGTTATTAAGCCTTAGAAATTGGGGAAATTTTGGTTTGTCAATCTTCGCAAAAATTGATGTTGCAAGAGACCGTGGTGAGCCTTGCGTAGTATAAGTCACCGTTGTTGTACAAAGAGTGATCGTGTCGAAAAGATAATCGTTTTAGTGGAAGAAGTCAAGTCAAGCTTTGCTCGGCGACAGTGTACGTAGGCATATTGCCGAACCATTATAAATAGTGTTTGCATTCTTCTATCCTTAACTCTTTACTTTAACAAATTTATTTTCATTTAAGTTTATTACAATTATTGCATGAGTTAATTTATTTATTTGTGCTACTTATCTAGAAATTTTCAATAATTGTGGAAAACTTTTTTAAAACCCAATTCACCCCATCTTGGCTAGTCATTTTTGGGCTAATAGAAATAACTTGATCCACCAATAGAGTAAAATAATATAGCCTACCGCATAAATTTATTTTTGGTAACATTAACAAATGATTTGTCCCCTACTTTTAATTTTCTATAATTTTTTCTTTTTTCTTTGGGCCCAATATGTCTTTACCCACTTTGTGGATGGTATTCATTACTTGGTGATTTGATTTTGAGAAAATTACAAGTTATACGACACTTTTAAAAATGGGATTTTAATAAATGCCATCCTTAAGGCATACTTTTTATAAATGCCACACATGTTATTTGTGGCATAACTAAACATATAATATGAGTAATGGTGTGGTATAACTTTTTTTTAAATGGGACATGAATAAACACAACTTTTTAAAGTATGGCATAACATGTAATTTTTCTCTTTAAAAAATGTGTCTATTCATACCACACTAAACATGGCTAAAAAAATAAAATTTTTGAATTTTTTTAATTTCACTTGATGGATGACTATCTAAAAGCCTTTTTTTAATTAAAAATCTGAGTCTGATATGAATAAAAAAAAAAATACTAGTGGGCTATGTTTTAAGCCATCATATTTATATTAAATTTTGTTAGTAGTTTGGTATATTTTTTCATTTTGATTTGATATAATCTTGATCAAATATAACAATTCTAGATATACACCGCGAGAAACATTCTACCGTAAAAAGCTCCTTTTGAATAGTACGAGATAGAAAAATTGAAACAAAGTGCACATTTAAAAATTTGGACATTTCAACCAAAGCTACAAAGTAAAATAACTTCTCTCATAGAATTATATTCCAAAGGATTAATTACAAAAATTCACTCCAAATTATAGCCATGGTAATACTTTGCTCCCTGATCTTCAAAACATAACATTTGTTCCCCTTGAAATATAAACTATTAATAAAAATGGTTCGTCTATTAGAATTTTAACGAAAAATTAAAACTGTAAAAATTGTTACATGTGAGAGCTTTACACTGTAGCAACTTTTTTGCTTTTACTGGAGCATTTGAGAGCTTTACATTGTTCTCAACTGAAAAGCTAATTAAAATCAAGTAATGCCAAATAGGCTTTTAGTGGATAATATTTTCGATATCTTCTCTGTATAATGATCATTTTTTCCTCTCAAATTGACATGTCCCTCCTTTGTCCAAAACAAATTATAATAATCATGATGATGATAATTATAAAAAAAATTCATTTTAATAACATTTTTTCTTGTAAATTCTGTGAAGTTTGGTTTATAAGTTTAAACTATATCTCAATTTGAATTTGGAACCTATGAACCCAACATGGCATTCATGGCCTGTAATAAGAACCCATTTCAGACAAAATCCCAAAGAACGAAACGAAAGCCCAAATAAGAAAGTCAGCCCGAAGCCCAAAACAAAAGCAACGAAAGAAAGTCAGCACACTCCTCAGCATCTTCGGTTGCTTGCACAAGCGAGCAAAGCTTTGCTCTCTCACATTTCCGAGTCTTGACCAAAACTTCAATCTCGCTCTCTCTCTCTCTCTCTCTCTCTCTCTCTCTTCCTACCTTACTGCCGATTCACCTCAACTTCTTCTTCGCTATGCAAACGCTGCTCTTGCCGGCCGCTGGCGCCGGCTTATACACGACGGCGCCGCCGCCGCATTCTCTTTCCGCTTCCGGACCGTCCGCTACGAATCTCCACCGAATCTATTTCCGGCCAGTCTTCCCCAACCCGAGAGACTCTTTCTCGAATTCTCTCTTTAAATTCAAAACCTTTCGGTGTTCGTCTTCATCTTCGTCTTCTCCTCCGCCTTTTGGTGGTCTGAAGAATGGAGGAATATCGCTGCCAGATACGAGGGTTTTTTCTTCCGCTTCGTCTACTCATGTCGCTTCCCCTAATGACGATAACGAGAAAGCCAAGCTCGCTCAGGTTTTGTTTTTAAGACTTCTCATCTGCATTTCCATTTGTACCTCTGATCTCTGAGAAAATTGAAATGTAGCTGAATCGAGCGTGTTTTTGTTGACTCTGAATTGAAATTCTCTGAAAATTCTTTTCTAAAATATTTAATGTGTAATTGTAATAATATAGAAAAGGGAAATTGTTAGAGTTTTGGAATTGTTTGTGAATTAGTGCCGAATCAGAAATAAGAACAAGAATGAATAGAATTTCTGTTCTAAGCCTCTCAAATTTGACTTTGATTCGTTGAGTTTTTATGGGTGATTGTTGAGTTAAAGAGAAGCTTGTTTGGATGGTGTAGGTGGCGAAAAGACTAGAGAACACTTCAAAATATTTCAAGAGGTTGGGGGGCTTGGGATTTTGGGGGCAGCTTGTGTGCACTGTCGTGGCTGCTGTGATTCTTTCGTTTTCCGTCGTTGTGACGGGGAGGGTTACATCACCGGCTACTTTCTATGCTACTGCTGGTGGGATTGCAGCTGCTTTCATTTCAGTGTTTTGGTCGTTTGGGTACATCCGGCTATCCGAAAAGCTTCGGAAAACTGCGAATGCACCTTCTAAGGTATTTTTTTTCAAACTCCCGTGATTTTTGTAAATTATGTAGAATGATGATACTTCGTTCCATATTCCATTTCTGAGAACTAGGGTTAGCAAGTGTTAAATGCGCTATAAATCAAGCATTTGTAAGTGAATTGTAGTTTCCTTCTTTAGATAGCTCATATTCTTGATTAGTAATTTCCGATGTGTGGTTGATTTTAATGTTATTTTGATTTCTCATACACTTGCTTGTTGCAAAAGATGGAATGCTTGTAAATTCATCCTTGTGAGTCCTACAACTGCAATTGTAACTGCAGTGAATGACTTCATGACTACAGAAAGATTTTGTCCTCTAGGCCATTTTGTGTGAAGGGAATTTTTTTAGGTTGTCATGAAAAGCTATAAAATATGCATGAAAGATGAACATGGCAAACAATGCTGCAGCAACTTTTGAAAAAATTCTATACGATGGTGTTAAGAAACTTATAAGAATGTCGAGCCAGTCTTTGACGCTATTAATGAAATTTGAAAGGTGAATGTGATTGTTTTGTTCTTGAGAATTGTCGACCGTGAAGGAGATTTTTAGATTAAAAGGGGAATAAAATTGAGCTTGAAGTATCTCTGTTAGAAACTTTTTCGCATTGTTTATCTTACTACTTATTTTCATTTTTTCTTTATGCTTCTGTTATCATCTATCACTTAACCATACGAGTAAGAATCGTTCATGTTCCATCTGTTGGAGTGCTACAAGATCAAGTCATACTCCAAATAGGCGACTGATATTTGTCTTTAAACTTGCTTGATCTTACTTTCTTTACTGATGGTAACTTCTAATTTTCAGGCTCCTCCACGTGCCGACGTTGTGAAAAGCTTAAAAAATGGAATTGTGCTCAATCTTTTGGGTATGGGTGCTGCAATTCTTGGCATGCAAGCCACAGTGGGATTATTAGTTGCCAAGGCTCTTACAACCTCGGCAAATCCATATTACCAGGGTGTTCCTCCTGGTTCCAGTCCCGTTCTCGCATTGGACGTGTTCTTAGTACAGGTACTTTTCTTTCCTTACTCTGTTCAATCTTCCTTTGCCTAACATTACAGATTTTGATATTAAACTTTGTCAAAGGTCTCGCTATTAACATTTTCCATTATATGCTTACGCCTTTCTACCCTGTAGGCATCTGCAAATACAATTCTCTCTCATTTCCTGGGCCTCGTTTTCTCACTGGAGCTATTACGTTCAGTAACATTACCACCCCAGGAAAGCATTCCTGTCCCCAAGCTGGCATAAAATCTGCCATCCCGTGTGGTTAAAGATGTTTCTTTCCAAGTTAAGAACAGACGTTTTTTGAAGTCCGTCGATTTTGCGCGGCATGTAGACTTTTTTTATCCGGGGGAGTGTGATGACATGTTGTGCAAATTTATCCGTATTCTATTTGCAAAATCAAGTGTCCTAATGCATCTTGCTTCCTGTTTAAAAAATAAAATAAAATCTATAGTTGAATTCTTTTGGCTCAAGCTCAGGCTTACCTAGTGGCCGGCGTTAAATTTACTGGGATGATGAGAAAATTACGTTTATGTTCGTTTAGTGTCAGATTTGAACATCTTTGCGTTATTTCTTTCTTCTTTTTTTTTTGGAATTTTTCCTTTTGGGATTGTTCTTTGTTCACTTGAACATCCAAAAGCAAATTAATCCAAATAAAAAAGAAGAGATGGCCATAGTTCTTGCTTGTTTTAGTTCCTTGCTATTAATAGGGATCATCAAGTCATAAATCTCAACATGGCAAGGGAATAGCATATGAAGAATCATATCAAATGGCTTACAAGGAACTGTTATCTCTAAGAAGTATTCCACAATGATATTCCAATTATTTCAATACCAAGATTTTTGTGCAAAGTCAATAACGACTAGATTTGTTTAAGAATCAAACAAGATCAGTAACGGTGCGCTTACAGCGAGAGTACATACCAAAAGACTTTGAACACACTAGAGGTTCCATTATCGCTAGTTACTTGCCCCTACTCTATCACAGATGGACGTGAACATGTAAAACCCCAAAGGTAACAACTGCAGACCAGAACTCAATTGTAACGCCAATCCCAGGAAAAAAAATGTAAATGTTAATATTGTGGTCAACCTGTAAGATTAAAATGCACTCTAGCAGTTTAATACGAGCGAGGCTGCAACCTAGTAAAACTGAACCAGAAAAAACTTCCACACGTTGAAAACCCGCCTCTAATGTCCTAATATCACTTTACCAACGCTGTTACTATCCTGCAGTAAACGACAATGTGCTTCAGTATATAAGTGGCAACAAACCCAAGAATAAGAAACATCTCCAAGACCCAAGTTCATATGATAAATATTATTATAAACAAATAAGAAAAAATTCAGTGTGCCAAACTTGAATATGGTGCAGAATCATGATGTAACAAGACAATACTAGTCCTTCAACTTTGATGCGACGCACATCACTTGCCAAAACACGACATCTCAAATTCTAGACTCTAGGGCACAACAAAAACTCTATATGCATGTTTGCAGTCACAATTGAAATATAAGGCTGTTCCAATTCGTAAACGAAAGGCAAAGTTGCTCAACAAAGCCAAAAACAATTAAAAGAAGTGGAACCATGCTAAAAACAAAAAAAAAAAAAAAAACATATGTAACATGAGATCACGCAAGTTCTGAAAAGCATTTTGGGAATACATTTATGGATGAAAACAGGACTAGAGATCACATTAAATACAAATCCATTTTACTCGAGAGAAGATAAACCATGCTAAAAAAAATATATGTAACATGAGATCACGCAAGTTCTGAAAAGCATTTTGGAAATACATTTATGGATGAAAGCAGGACTCGAGATCACATAAAATACAAATCCATGTTACTTATAAATGTTCTCAATCATGGTTCTAAAAGGCGAAAACGTAAACCGAGGCATTTCCTCGAATCAAGGTGAGACGTAAGCCTAAAGGCGGATCAAGGCGTAAAGCTTGAATGTTTAAAAAAAATCATAAAATTGAATAAAATTCATAAACATGCCATAACAAACAAAACACACACTTAGTTCATGCCATAAGAAACAAAACACACACAAAGCAATTCAAGCCTAAAGCCCTAAAAAATTGAAGCTTCGATCATCATCATAGAAAGAAATGCTACTACTATATAGCACACAAATTTTTTTTTTTTTTTCATTTTGAGAAAACAAAATAACTATCAGACCAAACAAAATAACTATCATAGAAACATAAGTAACATGATTCTTGAACAAACAATCAGTAAACCAAACGAATTATTTAAAAAAAAACGAAAAAAGTAAACTGAATAAATAAAAATAAAAATAAAAACACATACAGACAGTCTGCTTTTTTATAGTTTATATAAGATTATATATTTTTTTAAATTCCTGCTTTTGCCAACAATGAGTTACTTTGGGCAGGGCAAAACCTTAGGTGAGAGAATTTTACGCTCCCTAATAAGTCCAGTGAGTTACTTTAGGGATCCACTTTACTTTTTTTCTGCCTCTGCATGTCGCTCATTCCTCTTTCCACTTCGTCACTTTTGCCATCTGTTATAAATTTTGCCCTATTTGCTGCCACCTCATTGTCATTAGTCCGCTGCACGTGGTTTTTATTCTCCCTGGTTGATTCAGCCGCTTGTGCCGCCCTCTTAGGTGAGAGAATTTTATGCTCCCTAATATTAACCCCCACTTTATTAGTATTAATATTCTCCACTTTATTAACCCCCACAGTATTAATATTAATATCTCCCACTATATCATCCCCCACTTTGTTAATAGTATTAATATAAAGCAGCATGGTATGGGTATCACTCTGCTCCATACGCATTTTCTTCACCATCGACGAGCCTCCTTCTGCATGCTTTCCCACTGGTTCGTTGCCCAATGAGCTGTTTGTCAGCTTTTCCTCCACGTCTCTGGCACCTCCGCTCACCGGTCTGTGGGAGCAGCAGCTGTTATGGGCGCCAAAGGACTTCTGCTCTCCGTTCAAAGAGAGGCTCCTCCTCTTCTCACTCAAACCAGAGCTCCTTTCATCATCTTCTATCTCTGAATCGGTAGGACCCCGAGACCACGTTCCTCCGAGGCTCAAGCTCTCCGTTCACCAAAACTGGCTTTCAATCTGAGGCTCATGCCTCAATAGCCTTGAGGTGTATGCTCGATGAAAATAGGCATACGCCTCTCCTAAGACATTCAAGACTTAAGCCTTGAAACGTTGATCTACCGCCTCAGATCGAGGCGCGCCTCGAGGCGTACGCTTCGAACGCCTTTGTAAACCATGTTCTCAATAGATCAAGTGTCTTAAGAACTACAAAGCCATAAAAGTTAATCAGAGCATCTATCTAATGAAATCTTAGGTCTTCACTCTCTCAAAATAAACATCATAAACAAGATTAATTATTAACCAAAAAATTGGGATGCGTTTAAACAATATAGGCATGCATACACCTTAATATGGTAGGACCTGGACAAAAGATTATCACGCAGCAATGAACAGTCAATCAATGACGGTACAAGCAAAGTATCGAACAAAAATTATCAACCTGTCGAAGTTGTCTGGAGAGATGGGACTTTGAACTATATAATAAATACCAACTATCAAGCCTAAAATAATGAGACGAGGAAAATGGAATGCAGAGGCAAAGGCGCTCTCTGTGTGTGCGTGTGTGAGAAAGAGAGATGTTATGTACCTACTGAACCTTCTTCTCCTTATTTAGCGGAATGGGAATCTTCTTTATAAGGCTTTCATCAATCTTTCGGTACTGTGTCTGTATCAACTTATGCGTTACACACAGCTTATCATCAATATGGTCCTGGTACTTATCATACAACACCGGAACTGAAAGACTGAGAAGAACCCCTGCATTAAAAAAAAAAAGAATGTGAACATACTCGGCTTTTACATGAAGTGGATGCAAACAATAATTGGCAGTAATATCTTACCAATATAGGCAAGAGTGAGGAAATTGAAGAGAATTCCAATATACGACGCCACCCATAAACCAAAAGCAACCTGCAGATCCACAGTAACAAGTGGAGTGGAATACAATGACTTCTGTGCTCAATGAGCGTAAATTAATTATGATCGCTGAAAGCATAATGTAATGGAGATGGCAACACAAACCTTCACAAACAGCTTAAAATTTCTACCAATAGCAATGTCTTGTGCAATGAACAACGCGCGATTAACCCAAACCCGCAGTAAATCAGCAGCCATCACGACGGAGTCCTCAGATATTTCCAGATCGGGAAGGGGAGGTAAAGGCCTGCAATGCAGCATGAACCATTCCTCACTTAACCAGAAAACAAAATCTCAAGCTGATAACAGAAGAAATCGCCATTATCTAGGAAATTTTAATTTCTTTAATCTGTACCAAAAATCCACTTAATTGATGGTTACTTTATATAATCTACGAACACTACTTTGAGATACTAATCGTAACTTCTAATTTGTTCCAGATAATTATGATTTTCGTATGTCAAGCATAGCGGATCACCAACCTATGTTCACTATGATATTTCCCCTCTCATCAAAACCAGTAAGGACTAAAATTTTTCATTCCGCTAGTACGAATTCAGACAACAACATAGACAACAAACTGAAAAAAAAGACCTTAAGTAGAAAACATGTCGCAAATACCTGTTCAAAAGGGAAGCAGATTTAGCCCAGAAAAATAGGATGACGACAAGCAGCAACAGAACATTGGACACAAATGATAACGGATTGTAACCTGCTCTCTCAAAAAGGATCCACAAAGCCGTTGCTGAGATTAGCAACACAACTCCTACATTCCATTTCTTCCATAGCAGAACATCAGCCACTGACCAAAAAAAAAAAATCGAAATGTTTATATTATTACAATTAAATTGCCACATTAAGCTATAATTATAGCGTTATAATACAGAAATCACTTGAAATAAATCGTGATTAACGAACGGATGTCATGAAATCCAGTGACATCAAATGCCAAAGAGACCTTCGTCAATGGATTATTGAACTTAATAGATTGATTTGAAATTGCGAGTCATTGACGAGCAAAACAGACAAGTGGATTAAGAAGCAAAAACAAAATCTAATGTAGACACGTACGCCTCTATAGATTAGAACAAAGACGAACACAAATACATACATACATACACACACACACACATATATATATAGAGGGGGAGAGATTACCAAGGCCACCACCGAGAGCTTGATGAACGGAAAAGCGACGAGGAGGTGTAGAGTCTCCCATCGCGTTATGGAGATTAGGGTTTTCAGAGAAAAAGAACAAGAGAGAGAGAGAACGCAGAGGAAGAAGAAATGCCACCAGCACGTTCAAAGTCGGAGAAAAATATTCAAAGAAACTTTCATCAATTATTTTTTGAAGGTAAAATTTCATTAATTTTGCTATTAATTGTCTCTAACTAAAAATTTTCCTAATTGCCTCTAAATTTTTAGCTACTATATTTTAATCAGAGGAACAAAATTTGTATTATTTTTTCCTATGTTTTTATTTTTTATTTTTCAGGAGGTTTTTCTTTTCAGGTTTTTTTTTTTATTTTTTACAATACCAACTGCTTGAACCTCCATCAACCCTTTTAATTTTTTTAGAAAATCTTTAATTTTATTTTTGGGAATGAATCCCTCTTTTTTGTTTTTGATTTAAGATTTTTCTTCAAATAAAAATTTAGAAGAAATTCCCATCAAAAAAAGCTTTAGAATAAATTTACACGCAGATCCTTTTTCTTATTATTACTACGTTAAGATCACCTTTTCTGTAATGAAGTTATAGAGTCACCCTGGTGACTTAAAAATAATATCATCCTCATTCGAGGGGAAAAAAATAATAATATACATCAACCGGAAGCCCATCCGTCAAAAAAAAAAAAAAAAAAAAAAAAGGGACTTCGTCCTGTTTGTCAAACTTCAGGTTCTGGAGGTGGCTTTATTAACTGCTATATTTGACGACAAAATATGCGAGTAGAAAGCACTTATAACTGAATTAATAGCCTGTTTGAAAAAATCTGTTACATCTAATTTTTTTAGTTAAAAACAATATAAAATTTTTATATATTATAATAAAAAAATTAATATAATATAAAACTCTCACATATTACAAAATCTCAATGCCATAATATTTATATTTGTAACCAATAATTTTAACCACCATATCAAACATCATATAAATTGACTCCCTCCTCCCCACAAAAATGTAAAGGTATCTTTGTTTGATTGTTCTTTTATTATTATTTTTTTTTTGAAAAAAGAAAAATTCTTTGGCAACTAGAGGGGCTTATTTTAGTAGTTTTAAGGCCATTTATCTAGCCATATTGAATCTGGCAAACAAGGTAGCAATCAAAAGGATCACACACGCCAAATTAGACCATAAGGGAAACAAAACCTAGTGAAGCACAAGGTAATGAAAATTTCGGCTTCAAAAACTGGATCTCCAAATGCATTTGTGTGTTTTACTTGCTACAGAGGGAAAGAGACCACATCTTACAAGCTCCAAAAAACTTGAAGATGTAAAACCACTCAACACACAATTGGTTTCATTTTGCTGCTACCTCCCCATTATCGGAGTCCCCTTCTTCGTCCGAGGACTCTTCTTTCTTATTCTGTTCTCCATCTGCATTTGCCATGCTCTTCTTCTCCCTTTTCCTCTGCTTTTTCTTTTGACGTTTCAAGCGCTTTTTTGCAGTTCTCTCCTCGGCAGCTTTCAACCTTTCCTCCCTTCGCGTATTGAATTCGGCAATTTCTTTCCTTCTTTGAAAGTCAGCATCCATCCGCGCAAGTCTATCTTGCTCTTTCCGTCTCATCTGCCGATACTGTTGCAAGCAGAGACAGGAAAACATAAATGCCTAAGGAACTGATATTCACAAGAGGATGCATTTAGAGACTAATTAACCATTGATATGAATGCGGAAAGACACAATCAGCTTATTAAAGCTAATTCAACCTCAAATGATAATGACCATTAATAAATAATAAACAGTTCTAGGTTAGCGGTTCAGTAGATTATTTCAACGCATTCCAGGGGAGAAGCTTTCGCTTGCTTATAGGTAGAACAAGTTGCTCAAGAGGTGGAGTGTGCTGCTTTGATTGTAGGGGAAAAAAGAAAAGAAAAAGGCTCCCAACTTTGATCGGCAAAAGGTACCTCTCTTTAGGCAGGTGGGGAGGGAAGGAGAGAGGGAGCGATTGTTCTAGCAATTGATCTCCCAACGGACAAAGTATGCGAATGATTTTCTCCAATCGGCAAAAGGTACCCCTCTTTAGGCAGGTGGGGAGGGAAGGAGAGAGGGAGAGCGATTGTTCTAGAAATTGAACTCCCAACGGACAGAGCATGCCAATGATTTTCTCCGAGAAATAGTGGTCCTCATAGCCAGCATAATGCTTTATGCCACACAACTTCACAAGTGCCGTACAGAATGGGCCAATATCGATTATTTGAACAACATACGGGAAGGAAATTTCTGGGCATGCCATTGACAGCAATCTAAACCTTAGCATGACTAACAAGGTAAATAACAGCAACTCAGCACCGGCCGCATTCACAAAGAGTAAGATTTGGTAAAAACTAAAATCCGGATATGATTTTTCTTCTTCAATAAACTTTTAGATGTGGCCCATGCAGGGAACAAGTTGCCAATTAGGAATAATATTTTGGCATCTCTTTTTCTTCTTCTTCTTTTTTTTTTTTTTTTTTTTTAAAGCCAAAGCTATGATTCCTAATTTGGCACGTGACTTGTCTCCCAATATATCCAGAATCACTTTCATAGTGAGATAGCACGTAACAACATAGTTGTTGTTTGGCATCTCGGTTGGAACCAACGACAATGTAAAGCTTTTAGGAGCTACAATAAAAAGTAAAAAGTTCATAATATAAAGCTCTCAGATGCTACAGTTTTTAGACCAACATTTTCAGTTCCAACTGCTCTCATAAACACCCTAATAATGACTATATGATACACATACAGCTGAACTATAGCCACTCACCATGGTGGTAGGTTTCAAATATGCTAAGAGCATTTCCAACGTAACGTGAATTTCTATGCCAATGCCAAATTTTGGCATTGGTTGGAAAAACCATTCTTCAATACAATGCTATCATAAAATTATCAGTTAATATCAAATTTGGCGTATTCCATACTTTGAGCCAAATTTAGCCCCAAATATAGTATATTGGTTGGAAAAACCATTCTCCAATACAAAGCTATCATAAAATTGTTAGTTAATATCAAATTTGGCGTATTCCATACTTTGAGCCAAATTTAGCACCAAATATAAAATACAACAATTTTGACATTTGGTTGCTTATTTGTTAGTTTGTTGGCCTTTTCACTTAAAAATTACAGTATTGTCATTTTTCAAGTTTTTGAGAATTAAATTTTCCTTTTACAAGATTCAAAGCTTCAAGTTTATGTCAAAAAGGAAATATAACATTTGCAGTAGTTTTATACGTTGGAACACAAACAGAACAACATGTCAAATATGCACTCTTTATAGCTTTACGCTAAATGTAGCATTGCATTAACATCTGCATTTGAGAAATGGTCTAAGGAGATTTAATCGTTAATTACTACATCAAAACACCAAAACTGAATATCAAGCAAATCACTAGTTCCAATAGCATAATATTGACACATGAAAAGTCACTACAAATAAGATGTTGTGCCTCCAACATCGACCTAAGTATTTGACCTAATAAACTTACTAACATCATTGCGAACATGTATCCCCTTTTAATTTTGCATCCTAATGGACAAGCAGTTTGAGGTTCGATACTATTGTGACGAAGGGACCAAGGACAAAAATTTCGAAAATTTCGGTGAAAATTTCGAAAATTTTAAGGTATCGAAATATCTTTCCACTATATTATTGATTTTGATAAATATCAAAAATATCAGTAAATTTCGGTAACAATATCAACATCAGAAAATTTGTAGTATATTTCGTACAAAATTTTGGTACATATTGGCGAAATTTCAATATTAACTTTGCAGCAAGATTCAGCCTTCCCCATCATAGAAACTATGATATGGTTATGGAATTTTTAATTATCCTCATCTAAGTATACCACCACCATTTCTGGCAAACAATTGGGATAATTCACAATTTCTCATCTATGGACATACAGTAAGAAGAAGTTAACAAACCTACATGTGACATATTAGTAACTATATTCATCTTTACTCAAATAACATGTCATCGCACTAATATTGTTTGAAACAAGATAGAATCCCAACCATGTGTGAGCCTCATAGAACTTCCTTTGGGTATTGACAAACCTAATATGTATGAAATTTATTATTTAAATCATGTTTATTTATGCTTTTTATGTTTATTGTGTCTTAAAGTATTAGAGATATATTTAATATAAAATTTTCGTAATTTTTGTTATTTTTGTCAAAATTTCTATTGATATTGATATTTTTCCTAAAATTTTTGTAAAATTAAAGTATCGATATTTGTACCAATAATGACAGAGAGGGACAAAATATACTTACTGGTAACAAAACTTGGCAATTTCATTATCATTTTAGGAGCCCCATTAAAACCATCTAGAAATCATTCTATGAACTTAACAGTCATCACTCTATTATGATAGTCCTACAGTTACCAACAGATCCTGAGCTGAACTAAGACCTGACTATTACTCAAACCCATCTACAACTACTTGAATTAAAGCCCAAAAGTAACAAAATTACCCACTCATCTCTGAAACAAATACAATTTATATCTAAGCTGATGCATTATGGAGAAATTGTTCTCCACGTTATAGTCTCCAAAAAACAAAAAACAAAAAAAAAAGAGGAGCCATTTCCACATAATACAAGCAACCCCAAGGTTCTACATAAGTATATTTCAACAAATTCAATTTCCAAGCACAAAATTAGCAAACAAATCCATAAACCCTAATCTTTTTGCTACATGAACAGATAAAAAAATTGAGAATCTAACAAGGCTGCGAATTATTTCCACTCCATAGTTTCAAAACAACAAAACTCCAATTCCAAAATGTCCGTACCTGATGAAAGTCGCCGGAGCCGGAACCAGCGGAGCTGCCGGAGGTGTTGCTGACCCGAACTGGGACGTTCTCGATGATTCGCCGGAGCTTAATCTCGAGATCCTCTTCCTCTTCCTGGAGCACCGGCGAGGTATACTCCACAAGCGCCGTTGATCCGGACGTCGTAGCCTGCGGCTTCGGAGGAAGGGCAAGACTTCCCTTCTCCGGCGCCGCTACCACTTGCAAGTCCCTGTCTTTGGGTCTGCCCGTCGACATCTGGAATTCGAAACCCTAAACTTTTTTGTTCGATTTTTTTTTTCCGACCCGCGTCTCAGAATTCTGCAGTTGGTTGAGAAGATTAGAACTTTGAAGAAGTGAAGGGAGTCTTTTGAAGGAGATGAATTTAGCGCCAGCAAGAGGTATTCAAAAAACAGCCTAATCTCTGCCGCGCTCTTTCTTCCATGGTTGCGAAGTATCCCGTTCGAGCACCTCGTGTTTTTATTTTGGTTGTAAATATTGGAAATTTTTTTTCACCTTTTTCCCATCCATATCATTGAGAGAATTCGGCAAACAGGCCAAAAAAAAAAAAAAAACCAAATTAGGCAAATAGCCTCTTATTTTTTAAATTAAAAATTAAGTTTTTTTTAAACACTAAAATTATTTTAGTTTTTTTTCATAAAAAAGAAAAAAAATAACTGTATCGAAGAGAAGAATCTAAATATGATGTCAAAAAAAAACTGAAACTGTTTTGATGTCCAAAAAATAGTTTTGTAATGCAAAAAAAAAAAAAAAAGGGCCATTGACCCAAAATTTTTTTCCACTTTCATTTGTGTCATTTTCTAGCTGTTTGGCTGAACGATTTTCACCCTAACCTTAGCTATAAAGAGTATAAAATTTTTACATATTATAATAATAATAAAAAAATTTACTACAATATAAAATTCTCATATACTATAATAAAAATAATTTTAACAAATAATTTTTACCACCTTTTTAAACACTCTATTTGTTTTGTCTTATGCAGTCCCTTTTAAATTTCGTTGACCATCAAGTTTTCTCATTTTATTTAACTTTCTTAAATATTAAAAAAAAATTTACAATATATTTATATATTTATCTTTTAAATTATATTATTTATGTTATTTTATCCTTTAATTTTTAGAGTACATTATTGTATTCTCCAATTTTTTCTGCCAGTTTTAGTCGGATTTACGAGAGCACTTAAATACGAACATATACAAATATATTAAAAATGACAAAACATTGAAAAGCATTGGCAAGACTGGAACAAAAATTAAAAGAAAAGTAATATAAAATAGGGTAAGGTCAAAACAAGAAGAGTGAGAACCGCATCCGAGTTGGCTGCAAGGAAGAACTCCAAGTACTGAGGGAAAAAAAGGAAAAATGGGCCATAAGTATGTCAAAAGCAGGGGAAGATTGAATTGGTTTTAGTACATAAAAAATAATAAAAAATTGTCTCCCTCTTAATCTCCAAAAGTAATAAAATAAAAAGATAAAAAAAACCCAAAAGCGTACAAGAGAAGATAATGTATAACCCATTCTTGCTTCTTCTTCTTCTTTTTTTCCTTCCCTTCTTACTTTTTTCTTCCTTGATCACTTTTTTTACCTTGTTTCAAGAAATAGAGAAACTCTTGTGAAGAGGAGAACCGACTTCATCTCTTTGTATCAATTTATTATAATGTTTTTGGTTTTTTGGTTGTAACAGGTTTTTTTCCTTCTACTCAACCTACAAGTGATCAAAACTTGTATTTACATTTAGATCACTTCGATCAGTAGAGAAAATTTAAGGTATTGTTTTTTATTTTCCATTCAATGTTAATGCCATGCCTTTAAATGTTAGACTCATTTTTTCTCCATTCATCTCTTTTTTTTTTTCATAATAGGAGCAAAGTGTTTTATTGAAGAGATTCATCTGACTTTAGAATGTCTTCAAGATGAAAGCTGATATATGTGATACCAAGTTTTTTGGGTGCAAACTTGCAAATGAAAAGCATTTTGGTGTGATAATTGTCAAACAATTATTCAACTGAACAAGTGTATACATAAATTAAATTATTAATAAGACAGATAGATTTTTAACTTTTTTAGTTTAATGCAGTCTTTATTTGCAATTTCCTAAAAAAGATCTTTATTTTAAAAAAAAAAAAAAAGACAACGCAATGCTATATGAATGTGTGTGTGTGTATATATATAGGTAAAAGAACGTTATATATGAATTAAATGGGAGAAATATATATTTTATGCGTTAAGCTTAACGAAAAAAGTGCCAAAAATTAAAAAAAAATAAAGTAAACAAAGAGACACATAAAATAACATATCTTGATGAAAGCAGAAAAAAGTCGTCAAGAACAAGTTTAAGAGGCCTCTAGAAAAAACACAAGAATGGGGTCATATGATATGCTATTGGTTTTTTTATTTTTTTTTATTTTCTTTTATAAAGATTAAGTAGAAGACAGTTTTTTATTATTTTTATGCAATAAAATCAATTCAATCTTCCCCTGCTTTTGACGTGCTGAGGGCCCACTTTTTCTCTTTTTCCCTCAATACTTGGAGCTCTCCCGTGCAGCCAAATCAGATAGGGTTAGAGCCCTTCGGGTTATATGAAGACGGTTTATATGAAGTGTGATTGGTTAATAGATTTAAATAAAAAATTTAAATTTTTATAAAAATATATATTATAATAAAATAATGTGGTTGTTTAAAAAAATAATGAGAACCATTTTTATTGTAGCATATGAGAGTTTTACACTGTAATAATTTTTTTTATTGTTACTGTAACATGTGAGAACTTTTTACTGTTTATAACTAAATTTGTGATAAAAATTGAGTTGTTTTTACCATTTACAAACACCTTTAATATAATTTAAGTTGTGGCTATCAAACGCACTAGAAAGTTACACAAACAAGAATCAAGAAATCAAAAGTGATAAAAAAAAAAAAACGACTTTTCCAATAATTACTAATAAGTACCTTGTATGAAAATTAGAATAGGATGTCAGG
Organism: Artocarpus hirsutus; assembly: GCA_946598075.1. Taxonomy (NCBI): domain Eukaryota; kingdom Viridiplantae; phylum Streptophyta; class Magnoliopsida; order Rosales; family Moraceae; genus Artocarpus; species Artocarpus hirsutus. The sequence continues at coordinate 17,934 of CAMOHE010044114.1, forward strand.
GATGGTATTTCAGAGTCAAAGGGCCGGTCTCCTCGTGCGCCAATGTTTGAGAGAGTTCTTCCTTGCGAGAGCCACTTTTCCAGTATTGAACCGGTATTTTTATTTTTTATTTTTTATTTGAGAAAATAAACGCTTCTTTGACAACGTTTGTGCGACCTGCGTGCCTTATGTTGAGAAAAGCTTATGTGTAATTTTTTAACAACGTGTCAAAGTTTAGTGGTGGGGCAGCCAAACTGAAACAGCGTATCTATATTTCTTAATTGAATTAATCGATCAATTTAACTCACTCAACCATCCAACATTTAATTTTTGGTTTCAATAATTTTTTGCAAAAAATGTTGACATATTTTTTTATGAGAATAAATCGTACAAACTAGTGCTCAAGAGCCACATATTACTAAAAATGAGTGATTAGAGATCTTTCCCTAAAAAGTTTACACCGAGGCAGGCTAAGAACCCAATGCCTTTATTTATATAACTGATATCAAGACTCTTAATCCAAGTAGGAAACCAGAAAAACTTGTCTTGCAAGTTGCCCCTTTTACACGCCCACCCAGAAGAGAATTATCTTGTGGTCCATCCCCAAGTGCATCAACAGCAGTTCAAAATTTCCAATCACAGTACGGAATTTTGTGAGTTTCTAATATCATGTAAGATAATTTTGATTCAAATAACTTCAATTTAAATTAGAAATGTATCATTTCAAAAATTATGTATTTAAATAATTATGGATAATAATTATCCTTTATTGAAATACCACTAGGATCTATATTAAGTAAATAACTAATTATTCAAAATCCTATTCTTTATTTGAATAATTATTTTTCTAGAATTAATTGGATAATTGATTCACCCAAAAAGACATTACTAGTGGTTTTGCCCCAAAAAAACATTGCTAGTGGCTTCCATAGTCTAGGTGGATTGCGTCTAGTGCCCCATGCCTAATCTCTTACATTGTGGCTGCGTGTCCCACCATGCCCAATTGGCCTGATTCGCATGTTCTTTCATATTACCAATAGTATCCGATTTTTTCTCAATCTGTATCTAGAGTATGTGAGTTAGTATTAAGACCTAATGGACATTTATTAATAAGCTCCTATAATAGCAGATAAATTTATCACTAATTATTTATTTGTTTAATTATCAACTTTAATGTCACTCCACTATAAACTCGAAAGCTATACTCTTGATAATATACCATATTATAAGGCTTCGATTAGTCTAATTAATGATCTTTTATATTATCTATGTTCTTGTTGGTTATTCATAGTCGACATATGTTCCTGTAGCTTATTCATAGTTGACTTAAAGACAAGTTCTGTTTTATCTTCCTGACTATTTTGTTCCAAATTCTATTATTTCACTCGTTATAGAAAAATTTCGTTTATAACAAATACAAGTGGATCATCTCGCGGCTAAATGTATTGATATGACCAAAGCCCAGTCAATTTTTTAGTTTCCTAAATAATGCCTTTGAGAAGATAACATTAACTCTTATTAAGGAGCTATGGATTCCATATCTGTAAATCATGCTCTCATCGAGTATAGGTCATGTCTCTAACAATATGACAATGAAATCTCTGTTCATTGGGATTCCTACCTTTGGCATATCAAAAGAACATAAGCTATAATCATAGAGTTATGAAACCACTTTAGGGCTAAGATCATACATAAATGATTGTCAAAATGAATTAATTTGTATAAATAGAATTATTAATAAATCAATCAACAATTTAGGTCCAGTCCAAGATATGACCTCCACTTAAATATAATATATCAATGTCTGTATTATGGAGCCGTACTCATTCTTGATAGTCAAGATAAGCCGCCTTCTTAATTAGACGTAGAACCTTATTACATCTTTATAAGGAATAAAGTGCCCATCTTTATTCCACAAACTGTAGACTAATAATTTCATCTATTAATCTTGAGATTATATCTTTATGCATATCAATACTATATATACATGATATAGGACTTAGAGCTAAAAGTCATAGTGCTTGTGTTTACTTGTCATATAATCAACAATACGAAAGTAAATAGGACAATTTCTTATTAAACATGAAAACATAACATTATTATTTATTGAAAACCGAATGTTTATTACATACATCAATAAGTATTTAACACTTAGGACATAAATCCTAACACATACCACATGTGAGTTTGTTGATTTCTTCCTATTGCATTCCCATGAATGAGAAGATACCTTTCTAAAGTTTGTTAGTAGAGGACAAAGACTCAATCACATAGGCTAGAATATATTGATAAAGCAATTTTTTTTGGAAAAAAATAATTTCAAAGACCTAAATTTTTAGTTCCAATAGTGGCTAAAATTTCCCAAAACTTTTAAAAAATTACACTATACGTGTATCAATATCAATGTTCAAACCGATATTTCCTTGATATTCTGATGAAAATGATCTTACAATGAAAATACATTTCAATACCTCCCAAAAATTCAAAATTTGGTAGAATTTTTCAAAATTTAGGTGATATTCACATCAATGGATGGAACATTATATATACATATACATACATACATACATATATATATATATATATATATATATATAAACTTAGAGATGGGGGATTATAAACTTATCACCTTATGATGGAATTATGCATGGAATTAGACCATCTCAAATACAAAATGTCAATGCCAATGTATATTTGTCACCAAATAAATGTGCTATTTTATTTTGTGCTCTAATTCATAATACAATTTCAAATGCTATATCCACCTTTTGTTATAACTATTAAGCTTGGAAATTTGTAAAAGGACTTTTAATATTAGAATAATTTGAAGATTAATATTTAAGTGAAAAGTTAATCTATTAACTAATAAGCATAAACTGCCAAATTTGCTATATGCTATCAAGTATAGCATATGACAAATTTGCCATTAAAAATAACATTTATATTAAGGGGTAGTTTTTACACTCAAATGTCAAGATTTGCTATTGACACATCAATTTAACATTACATTGTGAATGCTTTTATCACTAGACTATATTTGCAACCATGTTATTGGAATATTTTCTATAAAATTTTTTTTAACTTTTGCAAAAATCAATCAAAACTTCGTTATGTGGCATTTAATCTAAAAAAATGGAATAAATAATGTTTTTGAGGGAATAAATATTTTTTTTTAAAGTTAAAGAAGTAAATAATATGCTTAAAATTTTCTTGCAGTCCACGCTCAAGGGTATCATTAGCAATTCAAAATTTCCAATCATAGTACGAGATTTTTTAAGTTTCTATATCATGTAGGATAATTCTAATTCAAATAACTTCAATTTGTATTAGAATACTATCATTTCAAAATTATCTATTTAAATAATTATGGATAATAGTTATCCTTTATTGAAATACCATTAGGATTCAAATTAATTATTTAAACACAAAAATTAAGTAATTAGTAATTCAAAATCTCATTCTTTATTTGAATAATTATTTTTCTAAAATTAATAGAACTAAGTCACCCAAAAAACATTGCTAGTGGCTTCTATAGTCTAGGTGGACTGCATCCAGTGCCCAATGCCTAATCCTCTTAGATTGTGGCCACATATCCTACCATGCTCAATTGGCCTGATTCGCTTGTTCTTCCATGTTACATATAGTATTCGATTTTTTCCTGACCTGTGTCTAGAGTATGTGAGCTAGTATTGGGACCTGATGGACATATATCGTTAGGCTTTCATAATAACAGACAAAATGATCCCTGATTACTTATTTGTTTATGTGATGACTCGGCTTTCTAAATTATCTAAAAACTCTTCTTAACTTACTTATAAATATTCTTACGTAGTAAACTTGTACGTGAAATTGTGAAATAAAAATTTTCTTTAAAACTTAAAACTTCAATCGAAACTTTCATTACAATAAAAACTATAATAGATACATACTACTTACAATATTGTACAATATCAGTCATGCTTTTGTAACATAGTATATACTCAACAACTTAAAACAAAACCATTCTTGTTTTCTATTATACAACAAAACATTCTTTTAAACAATAAAGGAATTAAGTCACAATGGTATCCATAACCTAAACTTCATATATTGTCCATGCACTACATCAGTTCATCATTTCTTATTCAAGTCTTTTGGCAGGATTTCCCACAGAATGAGGGAACTAATTGAGATTTCGCTCAATAAGTTTTAACATGTATTACAAAACATTTTAAACATATACAAACATCATTGCAATGCATGACTCCATTAATGCTTTCTTATGAACTTTGTTTTGTTTTACTTTATCTTCAACTATAGGCCTAAGTATATGTACCATATGTGTAAGGCCATCGAACAACAAGGTCATCGAACAACATGGTCATAACTTAACTTAACTTAACTTGACTTGATCCTCCCCTTAGGCAAGGATCTACACTTTTTTGATTCACTTAAAATTTAACTTTAAATACCTCATATCAAGGAGACCAGTATGACACTTCTTATCTTTGCTCTCATGTTCGGGTTACCAACTCTGTAATCTTAGTAAACATGCTTTATTTTATGCCTTGACATGCATACATCCATCGTATGTTGAAAGGCATATTAAATACAAACATTGTCAATCAACCATTAAACATTAACAATCACAACCTCATGCCATAGGTGAGATTAAAACTTACTTAGTCCTTGCGCTAACGTTCCAACTAAGCCTTTCCTGTTATAAGATATGAGCCGGTTCTATGTCTTATTAGAGCGAGGCTTAATCATTAGCTAATGCTTTAACTACTTTATGCTTCTTACTTTATAAACTATTGTCGAATCTTACATTAGTTTTTCATTTATCATAGCATAAAGCATTTTCCCTTAACAGGTTCAAAGCTTGTTTTTGAGTTGTTTCTAAAGCTTTGTAGTTGAATTTCATAACTTAAAATTCGTGTGGTTTATTATGAATCTCTTTTCATAACCATAATAGTCTCAATGAGAACTATGACTTTCGTGTTCTAAAGTCTTTCGAAAACAAACACTTTTAAAGTTGTTTAAAGTAATTCCTTAAATAGCTGATTTGAAAATCGTTTTACCACTTGATTCATTTAGGAGTTGTAAAAAGTTTCTTCATCAGAGTTGTTTGTTTTAATGTTTTAAATTCAAAAGTAATTCAGCCTCTAAACATCTCAAGACACAAATCTTTGAAATCTATTGTACTTTTTGTTTTAACATACCCTCAAACATATGAAAGACAACCAAGCCACATCATATGGTTTTCCTTTTATGCTATAATCCATAACATTTGTCAAACACTTGGTATACAGGACTACTCAAAACATATTTCTTAGGGTTTGTATTCAAAAGTTCCCAAAACACTTGTATCCTTTTCGACAATTATAAACCTTTATTCTCTATGAAAAATAAATTTACAACATACTTCGACAATACATAAACATAGCCAAACTTGTCCTTTAAACTTCAAATTTCATAAAATATACTTAATGCAAGTTAGGGTTTTTACCTTACGATCTTCTTGAAATCTTTTTTGAAGTGATGTGTCTTAATTCTAAGGATAATTAATAGCTAAAACTTGACAAAGTTTTGAGAGAATTAGGGTTTTAAAATGGGGGATTTGGAAAGAAATGGTAGAGAAAGCAAGGTCTTGAATTTCACTAAGGGTTAGGGTATTTATAGGTCAAGTATAGTGGCATTTTTGTAAATAAAAATTTTTGAATTTTTACCCCTCCTAAGGCCCAAGAATTTTTTAAGAAAAATGTGTAATTTTCCATAATTTTGAAGAAAAAAAGGTTAAACTGTTCGTTTAACTTTTCAGTCTAAATTTATACTATGTTAAAATTTTTCTATACTATCAGTATCCCTTTTATAACCTTCCACTAGCTTGCACATCCTTCCATGATTATCCATCCTTTTTATTTAATTAAATTCCTATATTGTATTATTTTATACAATATAACTCCATACTATATTTTTGTTGTAGATTCTGTTACATTAGATTCTTTGACAGTTTTATTTCTAGCTTTCTTTTTACCTATTTTTCATTTAACTTTTATCTTAATGTTATTAAATATTCACTCATGAATATTTGTTACAAAATTTAGATTTAACAAAAATAATTGTGACATTAGAATCATTATTTAAGCACTTAACAAATTTTTGAATTCAAACTCAGGAAATTTGTTTGCATGAAATACATCATAATTCACAAAGATTACACACATTTTACATTGATTACAATACTTCATATTTACATGAAATTCCTAAGGAAATTCATTGTTTAAATCTTATCTTAGTTATAGACTTAACCTAATGAATTTTTCTTGGATATTACAATTTAATTATCAACTTTGGTGTCACTCTATTATAGACTCGAAAGCTATACTCTTGATAATATATCATATTATAAGACTCTAATTAGCTTTATTAATGATCTTTTATATTATGAGTGTCCTCATAGTTTATCCATAGTTGACTTAAAGACAAGTTTTTTTACCTTCATGACTGTCCCAAATTTCATTGTTTTACTCGTTATGAAAAATTTCCATTTATAACAAATACAAGTGGATCATCTTATGACTAAAAGTATCGATATGACCAAAGCCGTTTCTTTTTTTCGATTTCTAGAATAATGCCTCTGAGAAGATAACATTAACTCTTATTAAGGAGTCATGGATTCCATATCGATGAATTATGCTCTCATCGAGTATAAGTCATATCTCTAACATACTAACAATTAAATCTTCATTCATTGGGGTTACTACCTTTGGCATATCGAAAAGACACAAGCTATAAACATGAAATCATGAAATCACTTTAGGGTTAAGATCATACATAAATGATTATTAAATCAATCAATAATTTAGGTCCAGTCTATTATATGACCTTCACTTAAGTCTAATATATCAATGTGTTTACTATAGAGCCTTACTCTCTCTTGACAGTTAAGATAAACCGCCTCCTCAATTGGATGTAGAATCTTATTACATCTTTATAAGAAATAAAGTGCCCACCTTTATTCCACAAACTATAGACTATTAATCTTATGATTATATCTCTCTGCATATCAATACTACATATACGCGATCTAAGACTTCAAGCTAATAGTCATAGTGCTTGTGTTTGCTTATTATATATCAACAATATGAAAATAAACAAGACTTTTTCTTTTTAAACATGAAAATATAACATTATTATGTATTGAAAACCGAATGTCTATTGCATACATCAACAAGTATTTAACACGTAGGACACAAATCCTAACACATACCACATATGAGTTTGTTGACCTCTTCCTATTGTATTTCTATGAATGACAAGACACCTTTGTAAAGTTTGTTAGTAGAGGACAAAGACTCAATCGCATAGGCTAGAATATATTGATAAAGTAATTTTGTTGGAAAAAAAGTTGAAAGACCTAAATTTTTAGTTTCCAATAGTGGCAAAAATTTCCCAAAATTTTTATAAATTACATTATACATGTACAGATATCAACGTTCAAACCGATTTTTCTGTAATATTCTGATGAAAATAATTTTATAGTGAAAAGACATTCCAGTAACTCCCAAAAATTCAAAATTTGGCTGAATTTTTCAAAATTTTGGTGATATTCACATTTATGGATAGAACATAACATATATATATATATATATATATATATAGATATATGAACTTGGAGATGGAGATTATAAAATTTTCACCTTATGATTGAATTATGCATGAAATTAAACCATCTTTAATGCAAGATGCCAATGCCAATGTATATTTGTCACCAAATAAGTGTGTTATTTTATTTTGTGCTCTAATTTATAATGCTATTTCAAATGCGATATCTATCTTTTGTTATAATTGTTAAGCTTAGAAATCTGTAAAGGTACTTTTAATATTAAAATAATTTGAAGATTAATGTTTAAGTGAAAAGCCAATTTATTTGCTAATAAGCATAAACTACGAAATTTGATATATACTATACTTGATAGTAAATTTGCTATCAAGTATATCATAAGACAAATTTGGAATTAAAAATAATATTTGTATTGGGGAGTGGTTTTTTTACAATCAAATGCCAAGATTTGCTATTGTCATATTAATTTAGCATTATATTAGAAACGTTTTTATTGTTAAATTGTGCTTGCAACCATGTTATTGGAGCATTTTCCATATAAAAACTTTTTTTTAATTCGGCCAAAATCAATCAAAACTTTGTTCCGTGGTATTTAATGTAAAAAAAATTCAAAAAACAAACTTTTTTAAAAGTTAAAGGAGTAAACAATATGTTAAAAATATTTTAGATATTTTAACATATTTTAGATAAATAACATATTTACGATGTATATGTAATTTATTTACACGATAAATGGCCGTAAATATGTAAATGTCGGTTTATTTACTTCATAAATAAACCTCAAATGTTTTAAAACATTTTTTTTTTAAATTATTAAACATGCCTTTTGCTACAAAAATTTAGAAAAATTTCTTATTTGCCTCTTTAAAGAGGCCTTCATAAAAAGAACCTTGGGCTGCGTGACAAGTGGTAAAGTTGGGCCTTGGAGGCGAAGTGGGAAAGAAGTCGTCGTCCTGAAGTTTGCCACTACTTGCCATTTGAAGTACTGTGGACGCAAAGAAAGAGAGCTTCTGGTAAAATCCCAGAGATCTTCGATCAGCCATACGGGGCAGCTTGGAATAGAAGAAGAAGAAGAAGAAGAAGAAGAAGAAGAAGAAGAAGGGAAGAATAGGAGAAAGACAGAGACCGAGAGAGAAAGGGAGATGTTGCCGACGGTCTCGAAAGGACGGTCGTCGTCCTCCACATCTCGGAGTAACCCGATGTCCGTTCAGTATCTTCGCCGAATTATCAAGGTGCTCTCTCTGCCCTCTCCCTCTCATGCCGGATCTGATCTCTGTTAAAATTTCAGCTCCATTTTCTTTAATTCCTGTCTCTCTTGCGCCCTCGTATTCGCGGATTTGATCGAATTCGGAACGGCAATGGTGGGCTTGACGTGTCGAACTATTGTTCTTTGTCTATGTCTGAGATAGTGTCGGAGGATTAGATATTTTGGTGCATAATTTTACAATTGTTTGCTATGGAATTCAGTTTTCTTTAATTAATTCTGGTCTGTTGTGTCCTTTGGTGAATTTAGGTGTACTTTGTGTTTGGAGTAAATTGGCGTTGATTTTTCTCGCTACGATGTGTCGAAAATCTCTCAGTGCAAATTAATAGTTGATGAAGAGAGTAGGGACGTGATTTCTTCACAGAAATCAAAATTACTTGGCAATTTTAGTTGTTTCGTCATGTGGAGTTTTTCCTGTTGATTAGATTTATAGTTTGCAGCATAATGGTGTTAAATTATCCTTGTTCTGTTACTAGGGCTTCGTTTCAACTCTGGAACCATTCAGTTATGAATTCATTTCTTAGAGTCCTGGAGATTTTCTTTTATCCAGTTAAAGGCATCTTCAATTTTTTTATTCTTATTTGTTTTCGTTTTGCTGAAACTGTGGTTTGCTTCTTAAGTTATCTAGCTTGAATGCTTAATATTCCATTGATTAAACAAGAGTAGAAAATTATACAGGTAATATATAAGTAATAGTAGGCTGGGAGCGTTGGAATTTATGTATTAGAATCTCTGGTTAGCTAAGCTTTTCAAAATCTCAGGTTACCTATTTTTGAGATTCATGAGTTGGAGTTTCTCACGTCATTGTGACGCATATCTTGTAAGTCCATTTATATGATTAACCATGACTCATGAAAATAGGATTGACTTAAGTATCAAAGATGTGGTAGTTCTCATATTCCAATAGACAGTTTTAGGTTTAAATGTTTGATGAGAGGAAGATTTATTTGTTTGGATTATATGCTAAGAATGGTGGAAGCCCAATGCTTTCCTCTTTGCACCTCCTCCCCCTCCCCCTTAAAGGAAAATTAATAAAAGAGAGGGAGGGAGAGTGTGTCGACATTGTAAATTATTTAACAAGGCAGGTTAGAAAGCCACAAAATGATGAGCTTATATGATTTTTTTTTTTAAAATTTTTAGGCCTCCTTTATTTGTCTCAGTGTCATTTTGAGTGTGCGTGAATTATGATTTCCCCATTATTGCTGACCTTAGAGGCGTAAAACTCTTGACATGCATCTCTTTTTTGTTCATTTATCTGTATAGTTGTCTTTTTATGTTTGTTACCTATTGACACCTTTATGGAGTTCATTTTGGAGCTACGGTTTTGGCAGCTGCTTCCTTGATAGTTGTTAACAATAAATTGGTTTTGCAGTTCCTTACTTTCCGTTTTATCTGTTTGCTTATCTCAACAACTGATCTTGCGTTTTTGGTCGTTAATTGCAGTGGCAACAAATGGATTTTGAATATACCTTTTGGCAAATGCTTCATTTATGTACCTCTCCAAAAGTTGTGTAAGTCCAATTACTTGGAAATCGTCCCCATAATTGTTGTTTTTGTTTCTGTTCTTAATTTTTTTAATCATAAACTTAATTGTTAAGTTTTCTTTGGGGGCCAATATCTTATTATTTATAAGTGAATTTTGCGCCTTGCATGTGAACTTTGCTCTGAATGAAGTTATCAGCACACCAAGTATCACAAACGTAAGTCCTCTGTACTTGCATATTTTCAGAATCAGGTTTTGCATGGAAATTCTCATGCTTATAACTGTATTCATAGTTTCTTTTTTCTTAATTAATTTGTTTATATATGGATTCGGTTCGTGACGGATTTTATGGTCACGGAACAAAGGTTATCTATCTAGGTCATAAAAATATTACAGTAATTAACAATTATAAACCCAAACTTGTGGTTATGATGTCTTAAAATTATAAGAAGTATGAGTTATTTGTTGTTTGAATTAGACTCTCTTACTCTGCATGTTAATTTTCATAACACATTTGATCTTCTTATAGAATAGTATGAGTTGTTTCTTGATTGAATGGGACTCTCAAACATGTTTTATGTTTTGATTTTATAACATGTTGTTCACTATACAGTATTTTAACTTAAGTATTTGATGTCATGGCATGTTTGCTTTTCTTCCTGATGATAATATATCTAGCCTCGCTAAGAATATTAGAAATTAATTATGGTGTTTCATCTTGTTAGATTAATGGGCAGGGAAGTCTGGGAATCACTTCCATTTATTACTATGAAAAAAATTTACCGTAGGCATTAGGGTATTTGAATGGGAAATTGGGAATCATCTTATAGAGTAAAAATGCTGAAACTTTTTAAAGTTTTGAAATTATAGTGAAAGCTTGATTTTTTCTTTTTTGTAATCTACACACAACTTCTGATAAGTATGTTTTTCACATTTTTTGTTTTAGTTGTGTTCTTGAATTTGAACATATAGTTGAATGCCTGTGGAACTCGTTAAATTGTCAAAATACAAGCTTTTGATCCTGTAATTGTGTTCCCTTAATCTATTTTCCCTCTGGTTGCAGAAACTAAGAATCAATGGGCACGTGATGACCCTGCTTTTGTTGTGATCTGCAGCTTTCTACTGGCAGTGGCAACATTGGCGTATTGTGCTGCGTAAGTCTATTTACTTACTGGTGACTGGGGTTTACTGCAGGATAAGAGTTGTACCAGTTATATTATCCAGCTTGGTAGAGGAGATCTTTTATCTAGTCGTGGGGCATGAGGGATAGAAACTCGTGAGTTATTATCTATTGTCTAGCTTGTTAAAGGAGATATTTAGCAACATTTATCTGGCCATGGGACTTGAGACAGAGACGTGTTATACTTAGTCAACTACCTAAATTCATATCCTGAGAATCAAAATTCACTTAGGATCTTTATACTTGAGGAAAAGTTTTAAAATGTCTTGGTCAAAATTTGGTATCATGTTTCTTATTAAATGCCAAAAAGTCTTAGTTCTTGGGTGATAGCTTTTTATGCACCTTTAAAGTCGTACTTTTTTTAGTTATTGGTTTCTTCAAGAATTGCTGAACTGTTTCTTATCGTATGTTGCTGTATTTCTTCTTTCAGGTATGATCATAGCACTGGACATGCTGTTTTTGTAGTTATTTCTGTGTTGCTTTTTCATTTTTTAATAACGGGGATACTTCTTG
>CAMOHE010044114.1:29978-77469 GCA_946598075.1 Artocarpus hirsutus
CCCTCTGGTTGCAGAAACTAAGAATCAATGGGCACGTGATGACCCTGCTTTTGTTGTGATCTGCAGCTTTCTACTGGCAGTGGCAACATTGGCGTATTGTGCTGCGTAAGTCTATTTACTTACTGGTGACTGGGGTTTACTGCAGGATAAGAGTTGTACCAGTTATATTATCCAGCTTGGTAGAGGAGATCTTTTATCTAGTCGTGGGGCATGAGGGATAGAAACTCGTGAGTTATTATCTATTGTCTAGCTTGTTAAAGGAGATATTTAGCAACATTTATCTGGCCATGGGACTTGAGACAGAGACGTGTTATACTTAGTCAACTACCTAAATTCATATCCTGAGAATCAAAATTCACTTAGGATCTTTATACTTGAGGAAAAGTTTTAAAATGTCTTGGTCAAAATTTGGTATCATGTTTCTTATTAAATGCCAAAAAGTCTTAGTTCTTGGGTGATAGCTTTTTATGCACCTTTAAAGTCGTACTTTTTTTAGTTATTGGTTTCTTCAAGAATTGCTGAACTGTTTCTTATCGTATGTTGCTGTATTTCTTCTTTCAGGTATGATCATAGCACTGGACATGCTGTTTTTGTAGTTATTTCTGTGTTGCTTTTTCATTTTTTAATAACGGGGATACTTCTTGCGACATTCTGTTGGTAAGGGATTCAACTCCTGGAGATTGTTGGGTATTTGTTTAATGAATTGGTTCCTGGACAGCTAACTGTGTAACTTGTTTAGTGGTGATTTAAGCATTCTGATAGAGTATGAATTCAATTTTGAGAGATACAGAGCAGGCTACTTGATGAAAATTCAGGCATAAATTAATTAACTCTAGCGCTTATGGAATTTTTCAGTTCCTTATAGAAGTTCATATCCTCTTTTATGCTTGGCAGAATCCTGAGTTTTATGGTGACACTATGGTAGTTTTTAATGCAGGTTCATTACTAATGCTTACCTCCGGGAAGAGAGTCCAAACAGTTATGTGGTAGAGCAACGAGTTGAATGGCAAGTGTCTGTTTTTATTTAAAATAGCTATATGATACTTGGTTTTTTCTAAAACATATCATCAGACACGTACATTGTGTGTTCCATTGCGAGTGTGAACATTTTTTTGTTGAACTGAATCTTTTCTGACTGTTTCTTCAATATTTTTTTTTTCTTAAAAGAAATCTCCTTAATTTCTGTGATTTGCAGTTTTCCATCTGATTCAACTGTTTTCAGTCACTGAAATTATCCTTTCTTTGTTCTTTTGGGATTTGAAGGCTGTATGCATTTGATGTGCACTGCAACTCTTTCTTTCCAATGTTTGTGCTGGTTTACGGTAAGAACATCAGTAACATTTCTTCTCTGTTTCATATTTTTGACTTTGATTAATGTAGCACAACGTTGCTGATGTATCGGTTTTGCAGTGATCCACTATTTTCTATCACCCCTTCTGATAGCTCATGGTTTCATTCCTTTACTGCTATCAAACTTGCTATTCATGGTCGCTGCTTCCTACTATCATTATCTCAACTTCTTAGGCTATGATGGTAAGATAGAGCTTTTGTACATGGTGGATATGCTTTCTTCCCTAGAAAAAAAAGTTCTCTTTTTGTATGCATTAGATCCTTTAAATGGCATGGTTTTCGAATCAAACTTAGCTCGTTAACTTGCTACTGAATTCTTTTTCTGTAGCTATAGAGTCCACCTATATAGAGTCCCAACAAAAGTTTTTGCATTTGTCCCAGCGTTTGTTTTTTTGGTTCCCGTCAAGTGACTTCTCAATGAGCAAGTTATCTAAGTAGACCATTTTCTACTTCGTTCATCATTAAAGTGGAACTCGCTTGTGTTTTTCTTTCTTTCTTTCTTCCTTCCTTTCCTTCTTTCTTTCTTTTTTCTAATTACATTCAATTGTCTTCATGGTAGTATTGCATGGAATTGAACTTCGCTTAATTGTGTGCGTGTGCGTGTGCGTGTGCGTGTATACAAATGTAGAGATGATTCACGCTTGTATTGATATTTCTGTTTGCCAAAATGAAAATTGGAACTTTGTGCGCCTAACGTATCTTCTCTCTGCAGTTCTACCCTTTCTTGAGAAGACCACCTTTTTCCTATACCCAATTGGTGTTGTCCTTGTCCTTTCTCCCATCTGTAAGTCCAAGTGTTGCCTTAAGTCTCTTGAACTTGTTTCTGCTTTGTTTATATTATAGCTTAATGGAGATTTTTTTTTTTTTTCACTTTGCAGTTATTTTGATTGGCTTCAATCCGTCAAGATATTTTATGAACATTTACTTCAGTCATCGCTTATGATTTATTAGGACCGGACGCTAGAAAAGAACACACAAGTGAGGTGGGTGAACTAATTCAGAGACAACATGGAACATGAAAAAAAAAAGAGTTTATAGATGCTTGATTCTTTCTATTCTATCTAGAAGTGGAAAGGGAAGGGTGGGTGTTCCACATGGAGGAACGAGAAGGCTTCTGTACTCGTGTAGGCCTCTTTCACCACTATGAATGAAGTTGGTACAAACAAAGAGAGGGCGTCCAATTATTGTTTTGGTTTTTATGGGTGATCGGGATATTGATCAAAAGAGATGTATGGAATGTAGTGATTTTTCCCCTCCATGTTAAATCTTTCTTCTGCATTAAATATGTTTTTTTTTTTTTTTTTTTGACGAATCTTATAGTTGTTGGCTCCTATTTCAAGGGTCTCCTACTCTGACCTCTAAAAATGTTTCTCTTGTTGTTAAATGAATTTAGGTTTTTGAGCCTAAACTTTTTGTCTCTTTTACAATATGGTCCTTATATCTTTTTTTTTTTAAGTGTAAATTGAGTTCTTAAATTTAACTAATACTCTTATTGGATTGAGTAAAAAATAGAGGGAAAGAAAACATGGAAAGGATTTTAAGATAGAAATTGATATGATAGGGTGTTTGGTAGAAAAGAATTTAGAATGGAAAGGACAAATGGGTAGAAGAAATGGTGCCCCATCACAATTAATCTCTCTAAATATGGATGGTTTTTGTGAGGGAAAAGTTTGACGACAATGCAAAAAAAATGAAGTTATTAATTTGTTTTTCTTTTCCATCAAAATTTCAACAAAAAAATTGAGCACTAAATTAGGCAAAATGGTAAGTGTATTGATAGCAGTTTTTTCATTCTTTTGGTTTTTCTTGTAATACTAAACAAGAGGATAAAATGAATCAGTGGAAAATTTCTTGGGT
Organism: Artocarpus hirsutus; assembly: GCA_946598075.1. Classification (NCBI taxonomy): domain Eukaryota; kingdom Viridiplantae; phylum Streptophyta; class Magnoliopsida; order Rosales; family Moraceae; genus Artocarpus; species Artocarpus hirsutus. The sequence goes on from CAMOHE010044114.1 coordinate 33,186, forward strand.
TGTTTTTGTCTATAAGGGTAGAATTGTAATTTAACACAATAACACTTGAACTTTGTGTGGCGTCACACACATGAACTCTGGGAGTCCATGTGACACCAATTCCATGGTTTAAGGATTCAATTATGTTGTATGATCTTCATGTAATCTATTTGTTATCTTGATGCAGATAAATATCTTTTTTATAAGTTGAAATAGATTATGTAGATAATTATTTATTTTATGAGATAAAATAAATAATCAAGAAAATCATAAAAGACATTTATTTAAAGGTTAAAATAAATAATATCTCGGTTTGAATTGAAATCAGATTTAAGATAGATATTAGATAGATACATAATCACACAGTTTGAGGAACATGTCTCACGCCTACTAGAGGAAGGAAGATCAAGCGCGCCTTTAGTGCGAGTAGGTGTGATTTGCAAAGAATCCTGGTAGAATTATGTTTCAACTATTAAGCCTCTGTGTATCTATAAATGGACCTTGGAGGTTCTATTTTTAGCTTTTCTCTGGCCTCCATTTAGCGTTCTTTAGCTCTCCCTTTAGAGTTTAAAGAACCTCTATTGAGAAAGGTTGGAAGAAGATAATCTAGAGATTTCACAAGTGCCCATACACCAATTGATTTAGAAAGAGGAGAATAGCAAAGAAGATCTAAAGGTCATGGAATATTTGATCATCTAGAGCTATTGCAAAACCTGTAAGTTTGTTTTTCTATTCAATTATTGTGTATAGCATGATGAGAAGGATTATGAAAGTTAAAAAAAAAATTAAAAACCCTATTCTGTTGTGTTTTACATGTTGTCCAGGTTCTAGAGAGCTGCTCTAAGGACAATTTTGGGACTTCTTTCAATGGTACCAATTCCTGCTACATCCTAGTAGGGGCCATCTGCTATCTTTACTCTATGATTTCTCAAGCTAAGAGAATAACTAGCAAAAAATTTTCCAAATCCTATCATATGGTTAGTGGCCCCGAAGTCAAGAATCCAAGGTTCTCCTTTTTGCACCACTCCACTAAATGCAGTTAGCATCACACCTTTTTGTGTTACAAAGGATGTACTAGTTGACCATGGCATAATGAATAGTTTACGAAATTGTTCATTTGATCCTTTGTGAGGAGGAGAGGTTTTAATAGGTTCCAGGTCCTGTGTGGCTTGTAATTCCTTCGTCTCGTATCTTTGTCTCGTATCTTCTTCCCATTACCAGTTTCGGTTATTGCCTTCCTTAAGTTAATGTTACTTTTGTTGATTTGATGCCATAAAAACTAACACAAAGAAGATAGCAATCTGAAAAACGCTGCTATATTGAAATTTGAATTATGAAAATAAATAAGTACATGTACAACTTATATAAGCTCTTCCTATTATTCTAGCAAGTTACTATAACTACTTGCCTATGAAATTGGAACAATAATTAAAACAACTAAAACAACTTAATACCAAACAAAAATGACACTAATTTGAATTTTAAAAAAATGACATGCCTACGGTTATTTAGGCTTTAGCAATCTATTTTTTAGGATTGTTTTTTCTAATCAGAATTTCATTATTATTGTTGTTATTATTGTTATTTTTCAAATAACATAAGCTAAAAAGTATTAAAATATTATATATATACACACACACATATATAAAGTGTGGATCGATTCAATACTTTTTATGTTTAATTTGCAATCGATCCACACATGTGCAGATGTGAGAAAGTGTTATCCAATTTTATTCATATTTAATTAGCTATCCACACTTTGGGGGTAATTGAATTGGATAGGTTTAATTGATTTAAATAGGTCTTTGTATATTTTAAACAATTCTATTATTGACTCCCAGTAATCTAAGCATCCTCAACGGTCATCATATGCTAGCAAGGTTATATTCCCCTTCACATGCTAATAAGACTATATTCTTCCTCAACATGATAACAAGGCCATGTCCCTTCTCAACATGCAAATATGGCTATTTCCTTCCTCAACATGCTAGCAAGGGTATCCCTCTCCAACATGGCCACATCCCTCCTCAGTATGCAAACAGATCATGTTCCTCTTTAACATGCTAGTGACACCATGTCCTCCTTATATGCTATCAAGTTCATGCCTCTCGTCAATATGCCATCAAGTTCCATTTGATTCAATATTTTTTATGTTTCATTTGCAATTGATCCACATAAGTGCAGATTCAAGAAAGTGCTATCCAATTTATTTCACATTTAATTAGCTATCTATATTTTGGGGATAATTGAATTGGATAGGTTTAATTGGTTTAACTAGGTATTTACATATTTTTAAACAACCCTATTAATGACTACCAATGATCTAAGCATCCTCAAAGGTCATCATATGCTAGCAAGACTATATTTCCCTTCACATACTAGCAAGGCTATGTTCTTCCTCAATATGATAACAAAACCATGTCCCTTCTTCACATACTAGTAAGGCCATGTCCCTTCTTAACATACGAATATGGCTATGTCCTTCCTCAACATACTAGCAAGGGCACATGCGAGCAAGGGAATATCCCTCCTCGACATACAAGCAAGGTCACGTTCCTCCTCACATACAAACAAGATCATGTTCCTCCTCAATATGCTAGTGATGTCATGTCCTCCTCACGTGCTATCAAGGTCATGCCTCTTGTCAATACGTTCGAGGCTTGCCTCCCTTATACAACAAGTCTCAATCACCATCCCACGACAATTATTTGGAGTAACCACTCATGTAACTACCATCATGTATGCTCTAGAGTTATCAAGCACAAAGACCCATGAATTCAACACAAGGTTGCAAGTTATGGATACGAAGATAGAGGACGATGGGTGAACCACGTTTGATGGTTATCAGCGTGAGAGAACTCCTACGAATAGGATTTGTGTATGACCGAACAAGGATTCAGATTTTAGTTAATCTACAAGATTTTACTTTCTGTTGTTTACTTTTATGTTGAGAAACTTTATAAAAGTAAGTTTGAGTGTTTAATCCCAAAGATTCAATGAAAACTTCAAAATTTATAATAGATTTAGGCTACATTAAGTCTAACCAATCTATATTCTTGAGTTCTTTTATTTTTATTTTTATTTCATATGTTTGTTGACGTTGTTACTTGGTTGATCTTTCTTATAGGATCTTAGTTTAGAGATTTAGTTTCTTTGGTTTGGTGGATTTTACGTGAACAAATGATAAAGAATAAAGTGGAACCTATTGTAATGCCCCAAAATTTATTTAGGTGTTATTAGTGTGTAAAGTGGTGAATTTGTGTGTCATAGTGTATTTTAAACTTAATTTGACTATTTATGATATTTCTAAATTAGTGCTATTTTCAATTATTTTTAAATTATTTTAACCACTCTAAATTATTTTTATTTTTATTTGTTACTGTGAAATTTGAAACAAAATAATTTGATAAATACCAAACGCATCCTTTCGTTTTTCTATTTAATCCCTTTCTCTCCCCCTTTCTTCCTCACTCTTGTCCTTTCTCTCTCCCACGCTTTCTCTTTTTCTTTCCTTCTCTCTCTCTGTGCATTTCTCTCCTCTCTCTCTCATTTTGGTTCGAATTTTTGGAGCCCAAACTTCGATCTCCAGTTGAATTGGAAGCTAGGAGACAAGATTGAGCCTCCATAAATGTGATTCAAAGAACGAATTCGAGGTTGGTTTACTAGACTTTCAAAGTTTTAAACTTTTTCTCAATTTTTTTATTTTCCTTGTATTTTGAAATCCGAGCTCATTTAAGCTTAGGAAACCCTACATTTAAGTTAGTGGAACTCAAAACATCTAGAATCTATGCTTGGTTTGATAAAAAATAGATTTAAATCAAGTTTTTCTATTTTTCCTCTATTTTTCTCATTTTTGGATTTTATTGAAATTTTCTATGCAAATCTTGTTTAAAGTTGTTTTAAAGTGTTTAATTATGTTTTCTCATCATTTATGAATGTTTTCTATGCTTGGGAATTGAGAAAAATAGGTGAAAATGAGATTTGAGCTTGGGATGTCGAAGCTAGAATATGAAACTTTCTAGATTTTTTCAGTTTTGCAAGCCGAACTTCAAGTTCAACAGGTTGGATTTATGAGTCTGGCAGGCTGGATTCATCCTTTCGGTAGGCCGAACCTAAGAAAGTTGGTAGGTCGGTCCCTTCTGGCTGGTAGACCGAATTGTGTAGTTCGGCAGGCCGGACTAGGGAATTTGACAGGCCGACCAACCATAGAAAAAATGGCTGTTTTTCACTCTTTTTCACTATTTTTAGCCCAGATTGAGAATTTAAAACTTTAAAGTATGATTTTATGGACATAAATGGCATACTAGGACACCATAAGATAACTTAATAGTGTAACATATTTTAAGCTAGATATTAATGAACTTAGTTTATATTTAAGATTGTTCGTGGTTCAGTGGAACTAACGTATAGTAGGTCGAGACTACGGTGCTAAGTCACGATGCAAGATATCGAGGTAGGACTTCTACCTTTTTTTTTTTTTAGTATTCAAGTTTTTAATGATTTTGGCCTCAAAGGATTCTTCCAAAATGTTTTCAATAAATGACATAATGTTTTAAATGTTTTCAAAAAGGGGGCTTTTGGCCACAAAATAATTTCTTTCAAAATGATCTTTTTTTTCAAAATGATTTCCTTCAAAGTGATTTCTTACGAAATGATTTCTTTTAAAATGGATTTCAAGGAACGGTTTAGATAAACTTCTTAGCAATTTTCATTATTTGTCGAAGAATGAATGCTCATAATGAATCAAATAATGAATGTAATTAAGAATACTTGATAACATGGGATTTAAATAATGATAAATATATAAAAAAGCATGATGCCATATTCAAAGATCGGGTCGTGTAGAGTGCGACCTTGGGGGCAAGTCCTGAAACCCAGCTAGGCCACTACGGTGGTGACTTATATGGTTTGCCCGAAAAAGAAATAATAAGATTCTTTTTGGACGAATAAAGAATCATTTTGGTAAGAACAATTTGAATGAATTAATTGTTCATTTATTTACTTAATTTTGCTTTTCAAATATTTTTCTAAGAACTAAAATTTTATATTTGAATTGAATTCTTTTCAAACTTAGTTCCACTGAGCCTTTCGTTCACATTTCTTTATTTGTTTTAAAACCCTTTTTCTTAGGTGGATTGTAGCTTAGAACCAACAGGAAGGCAGCAGGGTAAACAAGTGAGTTGTAGGAATACTGCTTTAGGTTATTTAAATCAAAGCATGTATTATTTAAACCTTTATCTCTTATATTAGATTGTGATTGTAATATTTTATTGTCGATACCATATATGTGCATTGATGTGGGTCCGTTGGGGCCCCGCTTATATTTGGCTATCTTTAATATCTTACTTTTTGAGTAACTGTTTTAAAATGATAATAATTTTTTTAAAATATTTTAAACTATCACATTTTAAAAAAATGAAAATAAGATAAAATAATAATAATAATAACTCAAATCATTTAATTAGTGTTTTTATTCAAAAAGCTAATTTAATTAACCTAATTATTTCACCACATCAACTTCTTTACTTCGAGCATGACACCTATATATATATATATATATATATATATATTATCCTTTATACCATAATTTAAGGAATGGAAAAAAAAGGCCGATGTCTATCTGGATAAACTTTCTTTAAAAGTTCTGCTGCTAAAGAAGTCTTCTTTACTACTGCACGATGCTTTGCTTATTTATTTCAGTTGCTTGACGTCTCAACTTCTTATGATTTTTGACATCTCAACTTCTACATATATATTTTCCAGTTTTACAAAGTCGTAAGTATGTTATTGTGTGGGCCATCAGTTGGTATGGTAGATAACGGCTGACACAGTGATCATATTAAAAACAAGGATTATCGAAACTCTTGAACTATACAATTTAGTCTCTAAATTTTAGTTTTGGCATATCATTCTCTTATTGTGTAATAATTGACAGTTCAAATCCCTTATATTAAAGTTGACAAATTTATGAAATTTAACGTAGATAATCACTCTCTTATCTCGAAATAATTGAAAATTTTATATAAATAGTCACATTAAATGTAGTAACGAAGCTAGAGTTTTTTTTTTTTTTTTTTCAGTAGGGCACATGAAAAAACTAAAGGTAGTATTTTATTAAATAGATATACAATTATATAGTTTAATTCTTTGAATGGGGCACAATTATATCTTGCTTTGCTTATAAAATGAGGGTACAATAATATATCTCAATTATTTTGTAGATGCACAATTATAATTTTTTCATAAATTCATAAATTGAATGAGGTACTTGCCCTCCACTCAATACAAGGTCCCTCCGCCACTGACTAAATGCAAAATTTAATAGCTTTCAATAGTTTTAACAATATTAGTGAAGAAAAAAATTGCATAAAATTTAACTATTTATTATGTAAAATTTTGAGTTTGTTAAATTGCATATATCCATCCTTAATTTATGGTCAATGATTAAGATTGTCAAAAAACAGTAAAATTTTAACTAATGGACCGTTTAATAAGTTAGCTACAACTAAAGTTCTAGTTACAAGTAAAGTTAAGTTTAAAAACTATATTATGTAAAAACTTTACGCTGTATAACTTTTTATTTTTTATTATAGATACTGAAAATTTTACGTTGTAGTTAATTAAAACTAATTGGTTCCAATCAACTATTCAAACACAAGCTAAAAGTTCAATGACTAATAATACTTACAATCCCAAAAACAATGAGAAGTTCAATGACTAATAATACTTACAATCCCAAAAACAATGAAGCACAATTTGGCCTCACATTTTTGCTTTTAGGATATTCACCCCTAAATTATCGTAGTTTGTGGCTGTTTCTGTTTGTTTATTTCACATATTCCTTTTCTTCAATGAAGAATGTACACCAAGAATCCTTCCGTGAGTGGCACCCCGCTAACTCATGAGTACAACAGCACATGCTCGGATAACTTTACACCACACAAAAATTCACTCAAAGGACACTCGACCACACATGCACAGGGTTTCTTCCTTTGGACATGACAAGACTTCAAGGCACAAAGTTTGGCATCCTTGACTTTCACTACGAGACAAGTGAATCGATAGAGCCGTGATAACATTACCAAAACCACAAAACCACAAATGCAAACATATTATTTGAATTAAACCACAATAATTGTACTCTTCAAACGTATACAAACAAAGCACTTGGAATAAAATACAACAAAGTTTTTTTTTTTGGTTCCACTTTGTACGCAAGTAAATTGTTACTCATATTGATTGGTACTTTGTTTTTCTTTTTTTGATCACTCGTCAAGGTTGCTTCCGGCAACGTCCACAACAAACCTATACCTAACGTCGTTCTTCTCCAATCGCTCAAACGCTTTGTTAACGTAGTCCATCTTCACGGTTTCGATCATAGAAGTGAGTCCCTTTTCTTTGCAGAACTCAAGCATCTCCTCCGTCTCCTTCATGCTCCCAATGAAGCTCCCAGTGATTGACTTCCTACCTATAATCACAATCCCATCAAGAAAAATAGATAATTACTGTCCATTAGATTGATGTGAGACATGGGTGAGCCCCACGAGATGAATAAACACTTTGTAGGGCCCTCCAATCTCTCTCATCTCCACCTAACTTTGTCGAGATGTGAAGCAATTTTCTAACTTTTAACCAACTAGCTAGGAGATCATCACCCAAGCTCGTGAGGAAGTGTTCTTAGAATTGTTTTATTTTAAGCATGAATAAAGAATCTTTTTGGAAATGGTGTTGGAATCATTTTTCAAATTGTGTGATTTGTTGTTATTTTAGAGAGATTCTCTTGAGTATAGCAAAAAGTGATGTTGTGTTTGGTTATCTTTTTGAAAAATTTATGTCGAGTATATAAGCCTTAAAAATTGAAAATAAAAGAGGAAAGTTTAATTCAATAAAATTAATCGCACTTTTGATTCAAAAACAAACAACACACAATTAAAAGGAAAGGAAGAAAGAAAAAAAAAAAAAAAGACTTAAAACCTCACAATCACAAAACAGTGATTTCAGTCTAAAAATAATTAAAGCTGACCCCATATTAAATTAAATTAACGCTCACCGTTTATAAACAGTGGAGTTTCGAAAAGAATCTTTTAAATGTGAATGTGATATTTACTTACCAAGCATGACCATGGGGGATACAAATTGAAGAGGTTTGTTGATAACACCCATCAAGATGAGCTTCCCATCAAGCTTCAACAAGGAGAGGTAAGGCTCAAGAGGGTGGAAAACTGGCACCGTGTCGACTATGTAGTCAAAGGAATCAAAAGCCTTTTGCATTTTGGCACCGTCGGAGCTGACAAGGTAGTCGTCGGCTCCAAGATGGTCGAGTGCCTCCTCTTTCTTCTTGTCGGAGGAGCTTATGACGGTGACATGGTGTCCCATGGCCTTGGCTATCTTCACCCCCATGTGCCCAACTCCACCGAGCCCAAGAATTGCTCCTTTCAACCCGCTTTGTGTCAGCCCAAAGTGCTTCAACGGGCTGTACACCGTCACTCCGGCACACAATAGCGGCGCCGCTTGCTCTGGCACCATTCCATCTGGTATCTTCACCACAAATCTTCACGCAGCAAAGGGAGAAAAAATTGAAGTTGTTTAGAATATCGTAAGTTGACACATCAGAGTAGAGATAAAACCAATCCCACACATGGAAGAACTCGAGGGAGACATGTAACACAAGGTTTCTATTATTTGAGATTATCTTCACATTTGATTTTACTCTTGGTAACAAAAAGGAATGAGAACGTGACCACCCAATTTGCTTCTTTCGAGTTTTTCTCTTTTTTTTTTTTTTTGTTGTTAATAAGGGGAGACTGCCCAAGTTAGTCTTATGTAATTGTTTATTATTTTTAAGTTATAGAACATTTCTATAGGGCAAGATTTTAATCAAAGTCTATATTTTTAGGGTCAATTGAAGTCTATTCTTTATTTTTAAATTTGGTTATTTTTTTATTATATAGCACAAACAAATATTTTACAAATGCTAATTTTTTATTTTTATTTTTATTTTCATTAAGTCATTAATTACCATAAGTAATTATTTGTCACTGTCGAGAATGATAATAATTAATTGATATTTAGTGACAAAAAAAAAATCCAAACTTATTAATGTACTTATGAAATACAATCCCCAAATTTCAATTATTAATTATTTTTAAAAATTCTCTCTAAATTTATTCATGATAATTTGATGTTAGATACACTAAAATCAATAAAGCTTTAATTCTTATAGAAAATCATGATACGAGAAATCAAAACCTCAAATCTCGCATTTTATCCAAAAATAAACGAACAGGGGTTAGCATAAACATATTTGTTAGGTAACTAAATTTACGTACTTTTGATCAACAACCATGGCCTCTGCGAATCCGCCCTGAGTGGGCTTGCCGTCGGTGTAGACGCTGTTATATGACCAGAGTTTCTGGTTGCAGTACTGCTCGTTGTCCGATTTGCATGGCTTGCAGTTTCTGCAGCTTCCCACTAAGCACCCTACTCCCACCACATCTCCCACTTTGAACTTCCTCACTTCCAATCCCACTTCCACCACTTCCCCCACAACTTCATGCCTGTTTATCACAAATATTCATAAAAAATAAATTAGTCTTAATCATATATGTGTGTTTATATATATATATACTTATATTCATATATAATATGTGCACGTACCCAGGAACCATGGGATAGTTGGACATGCCAAGATCATTTTTGACTTGGTGAACATCGGTGTGACAAACTCCACAGCAAGTGACCTTGATGTGCACATCTTCTGGGCCTGTGTTTCTGCATTTAATTTTCCCAATTAGACCATGTTAAAGGGGATTAATTAGCGATGAAGATTTTATTTTTATGATCTGTACCTAAGAGTATATTTGTAGGGTGAGAGAATCCCAGATGAGTCCCTTGCTGCCCATCCTGTAATTGTTCTTTCTCCCTGAATGCTCCCCATTAAATTTCCTTTCCTGCAAAGCAATATGAGACTAAATTTGAGAGAGAAGAGAGAGAGTGAGTGGGTGGTGGAGGAGAAGGTCAGAAAATTTTTTGCTTGAGTGGGCTGAAAAACAAAGGAAGGTGTGTGTATATATATATATATATATAGTGGAAAATTGGATTTAAAAGAAAATATGTTTATATTAAAAGAAAGCAAAATCTTTGGTTTTTTGAAGGAGATGGACACCTCATACCCTTCTATATAGTGGGTCAGGTGGGAGTAGGTGAAGTCTGATTTCGGGAATTCATCCGATCTTGCTTACACCAGATTTAAATATATGGATAAACTTAGAATTATTTCAATACATGTGTCGTAACTCTAGTTTGAAACTACTACGAATTTTGAAAAAAAAGACAAAGTCCCTCCTTTTTTTTATAACACTGACAGAATAACCACATGCTAATAGCTATAACTTATGTCATATGAACTATTGATTTTAAATCATGTTGGCCAATCAACTATTGATTTTATATCAATTTATATATCTCTTAATTTTTTTTTAAAAAAATAAGAGAACAAGTTAATATAAAATCAATAATTTTGATGAACATTTAAGAAAATATGTTAGTTTAGGATTTGAGTTGAAGCATAAAAATCATCTATTTTTAAAGTTTGAGAGCCTAAAGATGTGTTAAGATAATAGTTCATATTTATAAAACAAGTACATGGTTGACAGAATATAACTAATTCATAAATTTAAGAAAGGTCTGCAAATGCGTCTCCTTCCTATGGCGTACATATAGTTTTCATTTGAATAATCAGTTGGAATATAAATTTTAAATTTAAAAATTATAAAATAAGTTTTATATTGTAATAATTTTTTACTTTTTAACTGTAGATAATGAAAGTTTTATACTGTTAATATTTGAAATTAATGTTCTCAATGCCCCAAACAAAACTATTTTCTATATCACAATATGCTCCGGCCATGGCAGAGATTCCTAACAACGTTTGTTTTTGGAAAAAGTTTTTTCAAAAGACCCACATGGGTCTCACGTAATGGTGCCCACTCAAAGTAAGGGACCCAGGTCCAAGCCCGATGCCACCACATAGGACTGTCCTTGTTTTAGTTGTTGGAGTCTCAACTTGGCGGGCCCCACTACTTGATTGTGTACAGCGACATTTTTTAATTAAAAAAATTGAGGAAGAATGTCATCGTCAAGCCTCAGTTTGGCGTTATGCTTACGTCACTTGCGTTTAAAGAAAACCCAAAAAAAAAAAAAAAAAAAAAAAATCTAAATCTATTCAATGTGTTACGGGGTGTCTGAGCTCTGGGGGAGGCACCAATACGCCTCCACCCAACCTTTAAATTTTTAATTTTTTATTTTAAGATTTTTAAATTTTAAAAATTTTAATTGTATATTTGTTTAAAAAAATATAATTATTCCTCTACTAAAATTTGAAATTTATATCATTATTTTCCCATTTAATAATTAAAATATATAATCATGCCTATAAACAGTAAAATCTATTAATATTTTTTAATATAATATCTCCACTTACAAAAAAATCAAACTTTATCACTGTGTTTAAAAAAATAATTTAAACCAACAATATAAATTATTTTTTGTTTAAAATATTACAAAATATAAAATCTTATATTATAGCTTCTAAAAGCTTTAAATTTTAAACGGTTCAAGGTCTCCCGTTTGAATAGATGTGCTAAATAAAGTGTTGCGTTATCAGAGGACGATGGTAGCACCAAAAGCAACTTTAAAGAAGTTACGGAAAATCTAGTTCCGAGAAAACTCGTATCACTTAATTTGCCCTACTTAAAAGGCATCGTTTCATGTTCAAGGCTTCCAAAAATTTTGAAGAAAATGTCGGATTAGTTTACCTTCTAGAACTTCAAGAAATGCTGCGAATTTTCTTTGGGAAAAAAAAAAATACTTCAATTTTCTACTTGTAATTTACAATGCTGATGAATGAGTTTCTCTGTTCTTCCTTCTCTTTCTAACTTTTCTTTTATATAAATTAATCCGCTTTCCAACTTATGTAAGCTGTTAAAATGCGACTACTTCGGCAGTGGTGGAGTCGGTCGAATATTTAGCACAAAGCAGGTTGATTACACTTCTCTTCATGGGAAATATAATACAACATAACATAATATAATATAATATAAACATAACTTTGTCAAGATGTATGATTGGTGAGTACACTTTTTTTTTTTTTTAAGAAATGAATAATATACTTGATCTACTAAACTCTAAAAGAACGCATGGGAGATAATGAGCATTAAATATCTCTTGTTTGGCTTGAAATTCTGTGGAGATAGTTCGATGAAATTTTTTTTAAGTGATCTCCCACAACATTATAAGATCCTTCCTTTTGTTTTAATTATGGCAGAGCATCTACAGCATGGCGACGACAGGTACAGTCAAAGGTAGGCGGCTTCTCCTTGTGAAATTTTCTATTTCTATGATGTATTTAAAATCTAATAAAATTAGCAATGTTGATGCCTTTTAAATTCCAAGTTATTTTTTGGCTCTACTTATCGACGGAGGGAGGTGGTGGTGATTAAAGGCACTTGTCTCTACTTAATTTATAGAATTTACAATTTTTACTCTAAAATTTTTTAAAAAATTTTAAAATCTCTTATTTTGTAAAAAAAATTATAATTGTGTCTCCACTAAATAATTGTAAAGAATTATTATGTTCCAATTTTACAAGAAAAATTATAACAATGTCATTATTTAACAATAAAAATATATCACTATGTATTCATTTGATAAAATACTATCTTTATTTTTCCTATAGTACCCTCACTAAACAAAAGTTTTAGCTCCGTCGCTAACTTTATCTTTGTTTGTCTACAATGGTAGACTAAACACCATTCAAATTAAAAACTATAGTCTTTACTATATAGATACGCCAATCTTTACTATTCATCTTACGTACGTCTTAGTTGAAACGTGCACTTTGGTTCCCACTTTCTTTTTATTTTTTTTTGGTTTTTCTTCCTTAAAAATTTTTATCTTTTTCATTTTTATCATTGTTTTTAGCACTTCTTCTTCTTCTTCTTATTGGCTGTTCGACTTTTTTTTTCCTTTTCTTTCTTAAATATTTTATTTTTTAACATTTTTTTGCCCTTCTGTTTAGCATTTCTCTTAAAATTTTATATCTTTGTGTGTCATTGGAATACTTTCTTTCACATAATTTGACCCTGTTATAATTAATACCCTCAAACAAGTCTTTACTTTTTTTCTCTCACAATTATCTAAAATATTTTATTACGTCAAATATAGTTTTTCTAAATAATTTTTTTATTTACCTATTTGTTCAATTGAAACAACTTTCTCTCAAATAATCAATCGATAAAGAGACTAATAGTTTTGCTATAATATGTTGCCTTATAATATTTAAAATGCTACAAGTTTTCAATTCAAACATTTAGTTTAAACTATTTACCCAAATAAATATTAAGGACAAGTATATGATAGACAATGATTTTATTCTCTACCGATGGAGAATGATCTAATGTGATGTGAGAGTCTTAGATTCGAATCCATGGCAAAATAAGAGGGAGCATTAAATTAAAATAAGATCTACAGTATATAATTAAAGCTTATTTATAACTTTTAGTTTGAAAAAAAAAAATTCTGAGACTCCTCTTCTCTTTTCCCTCGTATTACCTTCCGACCTAAACTCGTCTCTGTCATGCCTCACCATCGGTGAGCTCAGCTCCGCTAAGGACAAGTCTTGGGAATCACTCCTTCAAACACGGAACAAAGACACCATCAATCACAAATAAGAACTAAATCCTTCGAACAAGGAACAAGACATCACCAATCACATACAAGAATTGAAAAGCGCAAACAAGAACTAAACGAGCATAAAGACCTCCTTTGGCATCAATCCCAAACACAAGCACATTAGCATTAGTCCCAAAAAGGAATTTCACATATTAAAGGTCAAACCATTTTTACAAATCTTTTTCCCTAAAAAAAACTTTCTATAACACAAATTATAGGGTGTTTAGTACGGTGGGGAGAATTATTGATTAAAACTGTTTTTACTGTAGCATGTAAGAACTTTACACTATAATAATTTTTTTTTCTTTTTATTGTAACATATAAGAGCTTTATACTATTCATAAATAAGATAGTGGTTAAAACCACTCTTATTTGAGAGCATGTTAGTTTAGAGAACACAAATTAATTTCACAATAAAAATGAGTCAGCGTAAAAATCTAGATTCCGGCAGATTACGAAAACCCAGATTCCGTCAACCATCCGTCGTGCCAGCCAATGCCCGTAGCAAGCCGCCCCTCCTCCGCGCTAGCAAATCTCAACAAATGTCGTCAAACCAAGCAAATGCCGAGATATACCTAGCAAATGCGGAGGAGCGTGATGGTGATGGAAAGCGCCGGGTAGATCTGGTTTGTCGTCAATGAGGAGGAGCTCGTTGTCACCGTCATCGACGCTGCCTTGTAGTCTTACGCTCGAGAGAGTTGTCTCACTCTTATTAGCTCCGATCTCAAGGATTTCCTAGTTGCTCAGATCTTGTTGCTGCCGTCGAAGGAGGCTTTTGCTACTCTCGAAGGAGGTTGGAGGCAGCCGATCTCGTTGCTGTTTTTGGGATGGAGGTAGATCTTATTACTCAGTATTAGGTTTTGGACATTTTGTGGAATGAATGGCTATGATGAAAAGTTTATTGCATTAATGACTCAGATCGATTTTAGGTGAAAATTAAAAATAGGTGTGTTAAGAAATTGTCCACACCTAAAACTATTTTTTCAGACTATAAGCTCACTTCATAATAGCCATTCGATAACCATTCAAAGGATATTAATTTGCCCTAATAAAAGCATTTCCACCAAAACTTTTCTCAAATATTAAACTTGTTTGCATAGAAAACTTAACAAATTGGGTATCTTCTGAACTAGTACTCATTATAACACGCACAAATACTTAACGAAACAAGATATTTTGTTTGATATAAACCAATAGTCAATGAAGCACCACAACTATAAAACCAAGATTATATACTAAAATTGATTTGTATCTTTTTTTTGCTTTTACAATTTCCTCCTGTAATAGCTAGGACAGCATAATATTCATAGATTGGACATCAATTATGGCTTATTTGACACACCGTATTGTATTGTATTATATTGCATTTTTTTATATAACACAATACAATACAATACAATACAATACAATACAATATACCGAACATACCCTTAAAATCCTCTATAATTTGGTGGCCGTTTGGTAGGTGGCATGTAATCAATATCATACAAATGTAAATTTTTTAAAAATTGAATTTTTTTTTTTTATCTTTTACGAAATATTATCGGATAAAGACAAACATATTATGTAATTCTAACATGGGGAGATGTGCTTCATAGTTGTGTACATTACAAATCTGACGTTGACAAATATATTTAAATATATAACGTACATATGTGTGAATAAATAAATAGAAATTAGAGAAAGTTACATTTCATCAAGATTCCACCTAGAAAAAAAAGACTTTGCGTCAAGTTTTTCTCTGCTCACCAACCTTCTGTTGACACATTTGCGAAACAAATTGCAAAAAGTAAGAGCCTACAAAGAAAGCAAATCCTTTTGACAAAATGGTAAGGGATCCCAGATCACTAGGAGAAATGGAATGGAATTGCAGAACTCATCCTTTAATTTTTCTCTTTTTTTTACGCATTTAATTTTTCTTGCGATATACAGAAATTTAAGCTCAACTTGGAACAAATGGATTTTTGTAACTTATATTCAAATGGCATTACCCTTTTAATATGGGCTTTTTTGTAATTGAGAAGCAACAAGATCTACATAGAAAAAAAAAAAAAAAGAACAATAATTATAATAAAGGGTGTATCAAAGCAAAAGATTGTTTTTTAGTCTGTTTTTAATTTGGAATTTTTGTTAAATTAGAAAAAAAAAAAAACTGTTTTTAGATTTGGTTAGTCAGTGATTGATTGATTTGTAGTTTATTGTTGATTAATGTTAGTAGTTTATCATTGATTAATCAATATCAACTAGTAATTAACTAATTTCAATAAGCAATTACACAGCTGTGATAAATTACTAACAAATCAATGATAGACCGGTTAATCAATGATGATTTGCCATTAATTAGCTGCCGTAAAAAAGGGTCATTTGACTAAAAAAGCTTGGACGCCAATTTAAAAGGGGCAACCAAAGCAAGCCATCCACTTAATTTAACAATTATGAATTTATAGATGCACGTTAAGGGCCCGGTAACTTATGTATTGAGGAAATATTGAAGGTAAATAGTCAAGGGTGCAAATTTATTTACATATGTGACTCCTTCTCAAGTGAGCATGTGTGTAGAAGTAGAGATAACAGGGTGGTTAGAATTGTTTTTACTGTAGCATGCGAAAGTTTTATACTGTAACGATTTTTTTAATTGTTACTGTAACATATGAGAGCTTTACACTATTTATAATAAAAAAAAATCTAAATCGAGCTGTCAAACACCTTTAAAAAAAGACTTAGAAGTTTATAAATTTAGATAAACAAAGGCCTAAGGATTTTGTTTTGCTTATTTTTGTTGTTAGACAATAGACGCAAAGACAATTCTGATAAGTACAAATAATTTTCGTAGTCTCATTTGAGATGGTGACTGAAAATCAATTTTAACGACTAAATTTTTTTAGTAAACTCGAATGCCTTAAAAAATATGACAATCTCTTTTGACTTTTCACGTGGCAGTACGATCTAAAAAAACATGTAAACGTACAAACAAAGAAGAGATGACGTTTCAACAGCTTATTCATTCAAGTCTTGTCTTTAGCCTTCAAATGAATAAAAAACTAGTGGTTATCATCTTTTTTTCTTTAATAGAATTATGATCTGCTCAGCTGCCCCATGCTCATTATGATATTGATTGCCACTAAGAATTGGAGTGATGCTTGAAAAGAAAAAGTAAAACGCGACGTGATACATCATGTTAAGATGTGCCAACGATGATTTTATGCTAGGGTTCAGTAATGGGGGTGATAATAGTGTTCAACACTCACACAACCAGCAAATAAGGACCACAAATGTCCCGTTTTGCTTTTTTCTAGTTGAAAGTAAATCAACATAGCTTTAAATCACACAAATGTCGCAAATGTCCCATTTTGAATTTTCAATCAAAACAAAATAACATAGCTTTCAATCTCTTCCACCATGCCCATTCGAGTAGGACAGAAAATATGCATTTAGGATAGAAGGAGTGAGAAATATAAAGTGTAAATTAGACTGAACATTTTTTTTATACATACAAAACTGAATACTATTTTGATATCTCTAGTTTCACCCGTATAAAATACGCTTAATAGCCAGTTTGGAAATACCAATTTAGTCTAACTCATTCAAGCTCGAGCCGGTTCGAATCAACGATCCAAACAAGCTCTAAATTTTCCAAAAAAAAAAAAAGTCAGTGTATTCAAATATCATCTTTTATTTCGTTAGAAAAATGAATCGCTTTCTAGCGTGGATTTGTTGGCTCACATTTCCTTAGTTAATAGTTAATGTGAGGATTACAGATAAGACATCAATGCCAACTGCTAGGTGTTATCTATACTAGTAGAGATTCCCATGCTATTGGCCTATCATCCGAGAGGGTAGCAAAAGGTCAATACCGATAAATTAGAATATTCATCAGACAGGTTATATTGAAAACCACAAATTTTCTCATCTTGCAGTTGAGAGGATACCATCGAATACGATCGTCACAAGGTCAACACGTTTAATTATTCTCAGTAATCTCATCATTTGCAATATGGTCAACACAAAATGTTTATTGTGAATTTACACCGACTTCTATCCACTTTAGTGCAGATTTCAGCGTCTGATAACATGAAGCCCTAACGAGTGAAAGCCTGATTAACCCAAATTTCCATTAGACTGAAAAATGGCATAACAAAAACAATGTCGAGGCATAATAAGCCTACCGTGTGCTTTAAACGATATAGACGGGCATTTGTAATGGCCATAGACTTTGTCCTGCATGCAAAAAAAATCCACTGATCGGCATAGTTTAGATAGTGTCATTGTATAGAACAGAAACACAACAGAGCATGAGCATGAGCACTTACTGGGCCTACACGTTTCTTCTAGGTTGTTCCAAAATCTAACACAAATACCCTCTCTGTTTAACCCAAATTTATGGTGGCTGCAAGGTCAGAAAGTAACTTAAGCAAGTCTTTTGTTCTGTCCCTTTTTGTAGGCTTTAATGAGACAGCACTTGTATTTCAGGGAAAAAAAAATTTTACCAAGAGAAGGAATGGACGGCAAAGGATTGCCTCATCTCAAAGTAATAATATGCCTTTCAAACTTAACCACAAAGTATAGGATGTTTCGCTGGATGATAATGAGTCAAAACTGCTAGAAACGATGTGAATTTCAAAAATCATCCCAACTGATCCCGACATAAGAGAATGGAGAGGAAGCTTGAACAGTATAGGCGTTTCCTAGGAGTTTGTAAGACGCCAACTTCTTTGCATGTATGAAGGCAGAGGAGCATCCAACTTGAGGCTTTCTAGCTGTGAAAGATCATAGTCTGAATGCTGTTGAACGTTTTGCAAAACCTGAGATATGTTGGGCAAGACCATCTGTTTACAATGAAGATGTAGTCGTGGATGTTTCTCTGAGATACTTCCATTATCCACATTCAGTCCAAAGGGGAGGTTTTTCCTCTTTGGCGGTTCCTCAATACATTTGTCTTCAAGGTTAGGCCAATGTAAAGGTTTCCAGTCCCTATGCGCCTGCCACCCATATTTATAATCTCCAACTATTGGTGTTCCCAAAACCTCAGCACAGTGGACACGGAGCTGTGCACATGGTTGAAGTTATTGAGTGCAAAAGAAGTCAGTAAAACCACAGGACATAATATTAGTATGACAAGAGAGTAGTATTGGTTTCTGATCCAAACCTGGTGCTTTCTACCAGTTAGGGGGGAAAGCTCCAACCATGTGTAACCTGCATATTAACTCTCGCATAAGAAGAATATTACTTAAACAAGAAAAGTAGTTTAGTGTAATAATTTGAAGTCCATTCTCAGCTGCTGAGCAAGGTTGTATGCTATCTTTAGTCAGACGAGTTCAAGGAAAATTCGAAAAGTTTCAAGGTTGACTGGTATTAAAGGAAAAAAATATCCTAAACAACTCCAAATAGCACATCAATGTTTATCAAGTATGCCACTCATCTTAAGTTATGTAACATGTAAGTCCTGAATAGTAAGCCACAAAAAGACCATATTCAGCTTCTACTTTCGTATGTGAGATCAAAAGAAATTTAAGATCTGTATATAAGAACAATGTCAATTTGCAATAGATTGCTAACCCTGAGATGATCCAATCACTTTATATTTTGTGATGGCCTGCAGAGATGACAAAGAAAGTGAACCGTTCACAACTGTGATTCGATCAGATTTTCCGTTGTCCAACACCACCTGAAAGTAATCAAACTTCAAATTTCAGTTGCTGCAACATGCAAAAGAATAGAAACAAGATAAAACCGTCATCCTGTTTATCATTCAAGCAACATCCTTAATTAAGTTTTGGGCTTGGCCAAAGATGTCTTGATATCCAACTGAGAGCTGACATGAGATTAGCATAGGCAATATTATATAGCATCAAAATCGATGCATTTGTTGGATTTTAGCAAAATGTACTTCTCTTAGACTAATCTTAGGAGGTACCTAAAGAATGAAAACATTTAAATGGTGAAAGAGGCAACTTAAAAGGAAGAATTTTCGGTCAAAGATTTCAAGCTTAAAACTCTCTAATCAAATCTATACCAACCTTTCTCAAAGGTGCTGAAATTACACCATTTGGACGTCTCAGAGATCCAATGACAAGTGCCCAATACCTTCTTTGCAGAACTCTTTTTCCCTTGATCGTTTCCTTCAAAAGAGAGAAACATATCAGGTTGCTTAACATGTATAGCTTTTCACTGATGACAAATACAAATATACAGCTAGAGTGGGCGTTTACGCACATCATTGGATGCCCCAAATGTCTTTTCTCGGAAGATGGAGTGCAAAACTGTGGCACTTGTTTGCGTTCGTCCCATTACCAAGATTCCACTACAATCTCTATCAAGTCGGTGTACCTAAAAGAAATAATAATTACAATTACAAGAAAGAGGATTCATGCATACGAGAACAAGAAAGAAAATGTAACAAAATAGAAGAAAGATCCCTGTTGGCCATGCAATGAAAGAATAAAATTGCTAAATATAATTGAAGTTGAAAAAAAATTCATAGTAACTCTCTAACCCCATAACCCCCCACCCCTCCTTTGGGGAGTGAAGGCAGATTTTTTTCTCCTTTCTACAAGATATGCTAGTTTCTTACCTTATTTATCTTTTAGATTAGGAAAGAGTTAAACCACCTTCAGTGACAAATAACATGAACTATTCTCTACGTAATGCATTCTTTACGTTGCTAAACAAGCAACCAAAGGCTAAAGCAAACAATAGCTTTAGATGAAATTCCCGCACCTCATCCAACTTTTCATCAATTTTTGGACATTCTATGACAGCTCTATATACGATGAATACTTGATAAGTTCGCAATAGACTCACCAGACGAGGGGGTTCCGTGTAATCATAACCTAAGCAAGTGACAGCCAGTTCATCTAAACTAGTTTTGACTCCAATGCCTCCCTGTCCAATAATGCACATCTTCAATGCTAAATATACAAATAACGAAAAACCAAAAGCAATGAAACCACCAATGAACTTCAAAAAAATAGCCAACCTGAACAGGGAGTCCCGGAGGTTTATTGAGAACGATAATGGCTGGATCCTAAAATTTCAGCAATCAATGAGAGTCATTTATCACATGTTTGTAACAAACAACATGCCCAATTTACACGCACACCAAATAATAAACAAAGCAAAATATCCTGAAAAACCTTATACAACTCAAGGCTACGGATAAAGTTCATTTCTTCTTCACTGCAAAAGCACTCTTTTTTCTCCACTGGAAGCTCTTTTACAGTAATTGGAAGGAATATCTTGTCTCCCAAGTTCATGGAATCCTTGGCTGACACCTTAAATCAGCTATAAACATCAAAAATCAAATCTTTCTCGTACACGATAACAATAAATTAGGACGTAAAAGTTCCATCATTTACCCTTCTTAATCGAGGTTTTCCTAATTGTTGTGCACCGACATTGCAATCTTCTATGTGGGAAGATTCTCTTCGAACCTATAATGGAGAAAAACAGTAAAAAAAAAAAATTGGCTACACGCTAGGGTTTATGCGTGCAAGAAACATTACGAAAACGCACCTGTCTGAGGCGGAAGAGCTTCTGAATGAGGCTTCTCGGGAGCTCAGGGCAGCACCGGACGATCCATTTCAGCGCCGTCGTGGAGGCGGCGGATTTCGAAGCTTGACGGAGCTTTACGTCGTCGTTTTTCCCTCCGGCGATCTCCTTCCCCAAAACGGCGCCGTCTACTGTGGCTGCGTACGGTGGCAAAGTGAACCATTTCGCGCCGTTCTTGTCGGCGTGGTTTTCGTCGTGGTAAATAGTTTCTGATGAGGCGCTGGCGGTGGAATAGTGAGAAAGATGATGGTGAAAGGTTGAAGGAGATAGTCTGGCGACGCCGTGGTCGGCGGTGCGAGGTGGTGACAGGAGGAGGAGGAGGCGGCGGCGCAGGAGGGCGGGATTCGCCATGTTTGGGATTTTGGGTTTCCACGCGTCGAGTTCGTTTTCTCAGGGAGGAGAGAGTGGTTAAGTGCGCTTTTCTGTTCGAAAGATTGGGCCCAGGGTTACGCCTGGAGCCCAAAAAAAAAAAAAAAAGAATTACATTATACGTCACACTTTTTAAACTACATGTTATATCTATTTAACATTTACTTTTTAAAGTTATATATATTTATTTCACGTTACCATTTATATTACATATTAAGCTGTATCATAAATAAATATGTATGACATTTATAAAAAAAGTAAATCTTAAAAGATGATATTTATAAAAATTTCCTAAAAAATAGAAATTAATGTTGGATTTACTTTTTATAAATACAATAACATTTGTAGTATAACTTAACATATAATATAAATGATAATGCGACATAAACTAACTTAAGTATGATATAAATAAACATAACTTTAAAAGTATGGAATAATATGTAATTTTTTCAAGAAAAAATTACGAAGAACTTGCAGCACATGACAAGTTATTGTAATGAAATTAAAATTCAACATAATATTTACAATATTTTAAAAATGTCTTTAATAACATAGTAATTACTTTAATGACATCACATACTATACTTTAAAATTACATAGTAATTATTTGATTCATATCATTTGGAGAAATTTATAGATTATTTACAAACTAGAGTCATATTTTAAATCAATAAACATAATTGGGTTATTTGTCTCATTAAGCGAAAGAAATATTGAGAACTACAACAAATAGGTCTCAACTTCGGATTTATGCTATAAATATTGAAGTTTATTTTGTTGGGACATGTGCCCTTAAACAAATGAGATGTATTACTTTTGTTGATTATTAATATAATTTGAGGAATTTTTTTAAATATTATTTTGCATGCATGTTTTAGATGCTTTATAAATATTGAAAATCCTAGATTATTTAAATATGATTTTAAATATTATATAAGTGTTATATATAGCAGGATAATATTTAAAGTAAAATAATTTAAATATGTCTGTAATTAAAAATTACAGTTGAGATCTTTAATTCAAAATTACTAGTGCGATTCATTACATTTTGAATGAAACAATCTTATCCGGATTGTTAATAATGAGATTATTAGAATGAAAGAGCTTTATATAATTTAATTATATACGACCAGAACATGATTAATTATGAATCTCAAATAATTTATGTTACTATACAGAGCATTCAATATTAATCAATGACGGTCATATATAGATCAATATCAATTCTGAGTAATTAAGAGACTCCTACTTATTTATTGCATCTTTTCACATACAGGGTAATGACACAAATGCATAGTAATAAATTATTGGAATATTAAAAATATAATAAAATAAATAGTTGAGAATATTAATATACAAAATGAAATCCATTCCTTCATAAAGAAGTCAGATAGACGGTTCCTATAAGTATTGATTCAAGGCTTAAATAATAAGAGTACTCAATTTATGATTAGATCATAAATATATTATTCATTAAAGAATTAATGACACTTATGGACAAAAATATAGTTAAAGAGGGAAAATACCTAGCTTTAATTATGGACCATTTATAAGCGATTGATTTATGTGTAGCAACTATATCAATGGACAATTCAAATCCTTTGAATATAATTAATTTTGTAGTTTTAAGAGTGCAATTCCAAATTTTAGTGGAGTGATTTTGGAATTAATAATTTTTATTTTGATTAAGTGTTAATTAATTATCAAAATTATTAGAGCTTAAAATTATAATGTCCATAATTCATCTCAATGGTTTCATTAAATTATGTGAACTATATTGGGTTAAATTTAGAGTCCGTTTGGTTCATAGATTTGAATAAAGAATTTGAATGAAAATTTAAATTTCTATAAGAGAAAATACTGTAGCAAAATGATTTAAATTAAGATTTACGCCACGAAACAAACGGACTCTTATTAATTTGGAATTGAGAATTCTAAATAATAGGATTATTTAAAATAAACTTATAATAATTTTAAATTGAAAATTATACAGCGTGGTAAAGACCACACTATGCTAATGTGCCAGATTTCCACAAGGAGAGTCCTTGTGGTATTACAATTTTAGCACGTGTAGGAAAAGGAAATAATTAGTTTAATTTATTTTGACCAATTTAAAATAAAATATCTATTTTTATTCTAGATAAAATTTAATTAATTAGTAGGATATTAGGAGAGATTTTCTCTCCACCTTGTAAGCTACAAAATGCCACTTACTCAGGTAGTAGGTGTGAATTTTTCCATTTCATGTAGAAGTGGTTTTAATTAATTAATTACTTAATTGAAAAAGTGTCAGTTATTTTCTATGCAGTATAAATTTAGAAAGAGAAAATATACACATAAATTATAGCATACTTTTCTAGAGAAAAAGAATGTATTCCCAAAGAGTTTTCCTTTTTCTTTTATCACTTTATCTCATGTGTTAAGAATACAAAGTGATTCAAAATTAAGTTGTGTGACCTAAACCCAAATCAAAACGCGCACTTGTTCATGTTCATCATAATTTGGAGAACATTGAGAAAGATCCGTTGTGTTCTAGAGGATTTAGAGTGCAAGGTGTTTTGGTGGAGTTCAAGATTATCGTCTTAATCCTACGACGGTAAATATCTTAGTCATTTTCTTATATTATTTCATTAAATTAATATAAGTATTGATCACTGAAAAAGTTATTGAGAAAATTTTTTAAAATATGCGATTTGATCTATACCAAGCTTTTGCAAAAATTATTATAAATGGTTTACAAAATGCTTTATATATATTTAGTGAGTAATTATTTGATAATCTATGTATGATTTTGGTAGGCACTTGTGCATTATATTGTATAATTCTATTTATTTTTGTGGATGTTATTTTTCATTATAATGAATGAATGTGCGAATGGATTGGTCGTAAATTTTTTCGATTCTGTGGAGTTAGTTTGCAATTTCCTTTTTGTTTAAATTAATTGTAAATAGGATTCATGTTGCAATTTTCCATGTAATTTTGATGAGGAAAAGTTCTTCATATATATATATATATATATATATATATATATACACACACACACATATATGCATTTTTTTTCTTTGGAAAAGTTCCTTAATTTTTTTATAAATTTGAAAAAAGAGTTTTTTTATGTGCAAGGGGCAGAAGCCTGCGATTGAATAGCAGCCATAGCCAACCATCGTCATGGTCACCGGCCGGCAGGAAAGGCTGGCCATGGTTGGTTGCGCCAACCATGTTGGTTATGATTACAGTCACACCCACAACTAAGGGTTTATAACCCTAGCTGTGCTGGCCTAGCCCATTTGATGGGCTCTATGGCTGCAGTAAAGTTATGCCTAGGCCCGCCTCACTCCTTTTGCCATGTTGAATTGTAACTGGGCACTGCCCAATAAAGAAACAAATTCAGATTTTGAAAATCTATTTTTTTAATGAATTTGACAAATTCAAGAAGTACCACCACCACTCACAAGGAGAAGTTGGAAAATTACAAGCGGACCAAAAGTCGAAGAATTACAAGAAGATCCAAAATTTTATTTATTTATTTATTTATTTAGGGTTGTAATTCATAGGTCCATGAAACCAGGCCTAGTTTTTCCATTTCACTACCTTTTGAATATTTTTTATTATGTTGATGATAATTATATTGCCATGCATATAACATGCCATCTTAGATAGAAATGGGCCTACCTATTTTATATATCATGCATTCATGTGCATTTACTTTTTATTTTTTAAAATTGTTTAGTAAATTAATTTAATGAGCTTTGTACCAAATTTAATGAGATTAAATTTGGAAATTAATTAAGCAAATGGATTTACAAACTTAGTGGGCCAAATGTGAAATTTATATATTTAAATGTTAAATTTTATACTATTACAATTGATTTGGTTTAGTACTTTAAGATGTTTAGCCTGACTATGGCTTATGAAACAAGCGTTGTTTTATAAAATCAAATATACTTTTTGCAAAATAATGAATGGGAGTAGATAATATGACCATATTAACTCTAGGTCTCCACTGTGAGTACAACACTGTGATATTTAGTAGCACTTACAGACGCTTTGATTTTGTCCTCCTAATAGAGGGTGTCTACTAATTTCAATAACAAGGTTGTTTTTCATGAGATAGCATTTTGAAATTTGTTTTAGAATTGATCGACCCTATAGCGGCAATTTCTACGTTAAATCTAAAAAATCTGAAACAGTGGGTTACACTCAAAAAGAAATAATTAAATTAGTTAATTATTTTCTTGATCGAAGTTATTGGAAATTAATAAGTACTTGAGATATGAGATATTTTGGATGATATTTATTAATTGGGAAAGTCTCATTTTAATTAGCAATTATTTGACCTACCCTACGGCGGTATTTAGTTGTGGCAACTAAAATTCCTCTATTAAAGTAAACATGTTTTTTTTAATGTATCTTAACATGTGCATTCTTGCATCCTATTTACTTTGCCTTTATTTTTTCTTATGATATTTATGCAATTATTTATTGAATTATAATCCTTAATTTTCTCAACGAATATGTCAAATATGACTTTCTCACTTCTCGCCTCTCAAGTTCTAATTGGTGAAAACTTTGTAAAATGGAAAAGTAACATGAACATTCTCCTCATTAATGAGAACTACCACTTTGTCCTTAAGGAGGATCGTCCTCTAGTGCCTCTAGCCAATGCCTTCAAGGCGGTCTTGGAATAGTATAATCGTTGGGTTGTTGCAAACAACAAGGCCTGCTACTACCTGCTAGTGGCATTGAATGAAGTGCTTTGAAGCAAATGTTTGGATGCCCCTCTAAGCAGGCCCATAACGAAGCTGTGAAAGGCGTTATGAACAACAAAATGAAGAATGGTTCTTTCTTCAGTTTGTGAGCATATTCTAAACGTGATTCATCATTTCAATGAGACTGGAGTCAATGGTGCAAAAATTGATGAAAAGACGCAAGTTAGCATGATCTTGGAGACACTTTTTCCTATTTTTCTCCAATTTAGGACAATCTATGTCATGAATCATAAGAAGTATAATATGACAGAACTCTTGAACGAGCTGCAAACCTATGAGACTCTTATAGATGATAAAGGTGGCAAGGCAAATATTGCTAAGGCCAATTGATGTGTCACCCAAAATGTTTCTTTAAACACTAACGTTTATAGTATAGAAGGAGTTATCGTATCCACAAGGAGGTGAAAAAATTGTAACTTGAGAGATTGATAAAAAGTAAATGCTCAAAAAGATAAGCAGTTTTCCAAAAGAAAGTTTAAAATAATAGAAATATTTTTGTGATTTTTTTATTCAAAGTTTAAAACATAAAATTAACTTGGTAAGATTTCAAGAATTACTTGTATGTTTTATAGCTGGTATGAAATTTAATTCTAAATAACAATTATTTAAGCATTTGATTTATTATATCTTCTCCCAATAATAACAAGCACATTTACTATTTTTATGTCAATTGAGAGCAACAATATAGCAAGCTATAATGAAGTATGGGTTTTTCTATAAAAAGTAGCAAAATAACCAACTTTTACTAATGATTTGGTGCATTAATTATGACAATTATAACCATTGTTCTATAGCTATAACTAACATAATTTTTAGGTAGAAAAAAAAATCAAAATTATTATACTTTAATGGAATAAATTGTTATATTAATTCCAGCAAAAGATCATTTTATGAAATATCTAAAATCGATAATATAACTAGTCATACTACAGTAAAAGATATTCCATAAAATTAAGCATTATTTCATCATTATTAATATTAGGATTAATTACAAAAATCTCCCCCTGAACTATAGCCTTTGTAACACCTTGCCTCACAAATTTCAAAATGTAATATTTGTTCCATTTGAAGTATGCATTGTTAAAAAAGCTCCTTTTATTAGAATTTTAACCACAATTTGATCAACAATTTTAAAATTAAGGATATTTTGATAATCTTAGTTATAAAAATAACCAAAAAATTAAAACTATAATAAAATAGTATTTATTGATGATTAAAAACAAAAAAAATTAAAAACATATTACTATTTGAATCCCTCTTTTTTCGATATACCAAAATTTTCTTTAAATTTTTATTAACTTTGTTCTCACTTAAAAAGTATTTTAAACTTTTAAAAGGTATATATACCAATAACAACTTCAAAAATATGAAAGAAATTTTGTTAATACTATTAGAGTTTTTTTTTTCTCTTTGAAAAATTTTCATTTCACTAATATATATAATTTTTAAATTTCAAAATACTTTTTAGCTGTGAAAAAATTAATAAAATTTTGAAGAAAATTTTGGTATAGCAAAAAAGAAGTATTCCAATAATATAATGGTTTTAATTGTTTTTATTTTATTTTTAATCACCAATAAAGACTATATTTATTATAGTTTTAATTTTTATGGTTATTTCAATATTCAAAATATCAAAATGTCCTTAACTTTATAATTATTTGTTAATTATCCGTTAAAATTTTAAGAAAAGGACTATTTTTGTTAATAGTCCATATTTTAGGGCAACGGATGTTATGTTTTGAAATACGAAGGGCAAAGTGTTACAAGTATTATAATTCATGGGAAATTTTTGTAATTAATCCTTAATATTAATTATGCAACATAATTAAATTACATGAAAAAGCCATGACTGAGTTTATGTAAAAATAGGCAGCATAACAATATTAACAATAATTATTAAATGTTGAAAATATAATTTATTCTATAAAAATATAAATATTACAACATAATCTAGAGCCAAAAACCACTATACATATAAAATCATCTCTTTGCCTCACCAAACTTTCTATACTAATTTATGCATTATTTTATTACTTTTGATAGGGTCAAAGGAGTGCTCTAATAACATTTCCTCTTGAGGGGGGGATTTGCTAAGCTAAAAACTCAACAGAAGAAAGAAAAGAAAGAAGAGAAGAAGTGATGAACAATAGAGACACAACCCTCGTTTTTAGCCAAAATTTGGCTACTATTTATAGAGTAAATGATTATTTTTTTTATTATTTTATTACATATCATATAATAATATAAGTTGGAGAGCAACTTGCAATACAACTTTTAATGTAAGTTGTAATCTAATTTTATTTTTGCTGATGTTGTGCTGATACAGTACTGATGTAGGCACTATTTATACTTATTGTCTGTTTTTGCATTGTTTTGCTCCGTTTTTACTCTAGATTTCAAAATAAAAAAATAAACACACTAAAATTTAATTATTTTACAAATTTTAATATTTACAATGACTTTTAAAAATAAAAAACACATAAAAACTTACTAGTATAAAAATATGGTACAGATCTAATTCAATTATATCGAAAACGCTACTTAAGACATAAAAATATTTTTAGAAATTAGTAAAAATATATTACAACATATTTGTAAACTCAAAACATACTATAAAACTCATTAAGATAGAAAATAAAATTATAACTTGAAAATTAGTGGTTTTACCGATTGGACACAAGACAGATTTTTTACACACAAAAAATGACCCTAAAAATTACAGAAAAATTATTAAACATAAAAGCTTATTAAAGACACATAATTAAACATTTTTTTTAACACTAAGAGACGAAAACATTGTTAAACACGAAAATGCTATTAAATAGAGGATTTAAAGAGAAATAAAAGTATAAAGAAATGTTTTACGGTCTCATCACCAATGCAACAGAGGGGAAAGCTTCTTCTTTAAAGAATAAGAAGAAGAAGAATAAGAAAAATGTGGGAAAGCTAAAGGGCAAGAAAAAGATCTAAAAGAAGGGGAAGGCTGTTGAGCATAAACCTAAAAAAATTGTTTCCATTGCAATCAAGATGGCTATTGGAAAAGGAACTATAAGAAGTATCTTGATGAGCTGAAACAGAAAAAAAAAACAAGGTAATCAGATTTGCTAGTCATGGAAACATGCTTATTTGAAAATAATTTTTCAAGCTAGATTATTGATTTAGAAGCATCTAACCATGTTTATATTTCTAAGCATATACTTTAGACATCTAGGGATCTTGAATAGGGAGTTTTTATGATAAGAGTGGGTAGTGGAGAAAGAGTTTCAGCAACAGTAGTAAGGATAGTGTGGCTTTCATTTGCTGCTAATAAATATTTGATTTTAGACAATGCTTATTTTATTCCAGGTTTCAAACGGAATTTTATTACGGATTCGAAGTTACATGAACAATTTATTTTTTTTCCTTTAGATATTGAATTTGTTTCAATTTATAAGATTGGTATGAATATTTATTCTGGTTACTTTAATGATGGTCTATATTTTGTTAAACCAATTTCCAACAACTTACTTCAAACCAAAATATTTAAAGTCGTTGAATCAACCCCTAAAAGAAGAAAGATTTCTAATGACAACGATGACATATATTTATGGCATTTCAGGCTTTGTCACATTGATATAGATATGATACAAAAACTAACAAAGGATGGACCTTTGAGAGAGCAAAAAATTGGCACTCTACTAGTTTGTGAATTCTTCTTAGAAGGTAAAGTGACCAAATGAGTTGAGTCCTAAGGAATTATTCACAACTGCAGATGCAAAGGTATGTCCAACAATGAACCGCGGCCACTAAAGGAAAGGCGTTGGTGTGTTAATCTTTAGTTGTGTGAAGCGTTGCTAACAAGACTTACTTAACTCACTACTTTCACCTACTTCTGTGACAACTACCACTCTCTTATGGAAAGAGCATAAGCACCTCTAGAGATCATACATATTGATGTATGTGGACCTTTGAATATCAAAGCAAGATGGGCCTATGGATACTTCGTCACATTTATTGAAGATTATTCAAGATATAAATGCATACCTGATGCAAAGAAAATTAAAGGCCTTTGAAAAGTCAAAGAATTATGTGCTAAAGCAGAAATGCAGCTTAGCAAATCAATCAAAACACTTCTATCGAATAGAGGAGGAGAGTACCTTGATTATAAATCAGCTCAGCAAATCAATCAAAACTCTTCGATCGGATAAAGGAGGAGAGTACCTCGATTATAAATTCAATGACCACTTGATTGAAAATGGAATATTATCACAGCTCATGACACCTGGGATACCACAACAAAACGATGTATTCAAAAAAAGGAATCGCACTTCGCTTGACATGATGAGATCAATTTTAAGCTATTCTTCTTTGCCTATCTTATTTTGGGGATATACACTATAAACGACAGTATATATTCTAAACTTAGTTCCATATAAGTCAATCCCTAAGACTCCCTTAGAGTTATGGTACAGTCACAAACCTAGTCTAAGACACATCCACATATGGTGTTGCCTAGCATATGTGTTAAAAGGAAAGAAAGGGAAGCTAGAGTCTCGCTTGGAGGTATGTATGTTTGTAGGCTAGACTAAAGGAACTAGAGGAGGTCGGTCTTATAGTTTAAGATAACAAAGTGTTTGCGTCAACAAATAATACGTTTCTTGAGCACATTTATATGGCAGATTTTAAACCGAAATGTAAAGTAGTTTTGAGTTGCTGGTTGATGAGATCGGTCCCATGCCAACAACAGTTGTTAAACAACAAAGAGCAGAGACCACTACCTAATATCAAACATCACATCCAACACAATGTAGTGAGAGGGAAATAAGATTGCCCATCTGCTATCATGAAGAAGAAGAAGCACAAGTAGCAATCATCGATGGCAATGATGATATCCATTGACCTACAAGATGGCAACGGATGATATTGCTATGAAATTCAAAATGGAGTCTATGTACTCCAATTCAGTCTGGGAGCTTGTAGATCTACTAGAAGGCATTAAGCCTATTGGTTGCCAATGGATCTATAAAAAAAAGAGAGGAGCCGATGAGAAAGTAGAGACTTTCAAAGGTATACTACTGGTAAAATGTTTTATCCAAAGGAAAGGAGTAGACTATGAGGATACTTTTTCGCCAATGGTCATGTTAAAATCCATTTGGATGCTCCTATCCATTGTTGCTCATTATGACTATGAGATATGGAAAATGGGCTTCAAGACAGTGTTCTTAAATGGCCATCTTGAATAGACCATTCATATGGTCCAACCAGAGGGTTTCATGGCTAAAGGCCAAAAGCAGAAAGTTTGTGAATTGCAAAGGTCCATTTATGGGCTTAAGTAGGCTTCTAGATCTTGGAACATCAAATTTAACTAAGCCATAAGGTCTTATGGCTTTGAACAAAATCTAGGTGAACCTTATGTCTATAAGCAGATAGAAGGGGATAAAGTGGTCTTTTTAGTTCTTTATGTGGACGACATTCTACTCATTGGGAATGATGTAGAATCTCTATCCAAGGTAAAGAAATGGCTAGCCAACCAATTCCAAATAAAGGATGTAGGAAAGGCAAGCTACATTCTTAGTATCTAAATTATACAGGATTGCAAGAATAGGCTTATGGCATTGTCTCAAGCATCGTATTTTGACAAGGCACTTGTCAAGTTTCAGATGTAAAACTCCAAGAAAGGGAACTTGTTTTCTTGACATGGAGTTCATCTTTCTGAAAAGCAGTGTCCAAAAGCACTGCAGGAGGAACAGAATATGAGACGAGTTCTCTACACATTAGCAGTTGATAGTCTGATGTATGTAATACCATGTACAAGACCCGACATATGCTTTACAATGGGAATAGTTAGTCATTACCAATCAAACCCAGGATTAGATCACTAGGTAGCAGTCAAGCACATACTCAAATATCTGAAAAAGACTAGAAGCTACATGCTAGTATATTCTGGTGGGGATTTATTTTCTATTGGATATGTAGATTTTGATTTTTAATTAGATAGAGACTCTCATAAGTCTACCTCTAGAGCAATGTTCACTTTGGGAAGTGGAGACATTATATACAGGAGTGACAAGCAAACTTGTGCTACTTATTCAACCATGGAGGCTGAATATGTAGTGGCTTATGAAGCAGCTAAAGAGACAGTCTGGCTTCGTGAATTCTTAAGAGATTTGGAAGTTGTTGCAGATATGCATGAGCCAATTAGACTCTATTATGATAACAGTATGGTAGTGGCCAATGCCAGAGGACCCAACAATAGGCTGGTAATTCGTAATGGTTTTTGATAAAAATTTTTAAAATATGTGATTTGATCTGTATCAAGTTTTTGCAAAAATATTTATAAATTGATTTACAAAACCAACATATTTATGCTACAAATATTTTAGTTTTTGATTTCTACAATGTAAATAAACTTGTCAAGTGTCAAAAAAAGTGCATAAATTCAATATAAAAAGGGTAACTTACAAAAATACCTCGAATGCTCCAAATTATTAAAAATACTATCCAACAAGCCACTTATTAAAAATTACCCCTTTATTAGAAATTAATGATATATTAAATATCCAAGTTACTCTTCATTCTCATTCCCTCATGAGGGACCTTGCTAAAATCCGTCAGGTTCTATCTTGGAACCCGCTAAAACTTGCTAGATTCTAACATAAAACCTACGAAATTTTAACACGAAACTCGCTAGATTTTATCTAAAAATCGCTGAGATTGCTAGATTTTATCTGAAACTCGTCAAAGCCCACCAAGTTCTAATACGGAACCCGCTAGGATTCAATATGAAACCTACCAGATTTTGTCCAAAAGATCACAGAACCACTAGATTTCATGCCGAACCCGCCAGGTCCAACATGAAACTCGTCAGATTATGTCCAAAAAGTCGCCAAAATTGCTAGATTTTGTCGTAAAACTCAAGGGAACTTGCCAAATTCCAACACGAAACTTGCTAGATTCCGTCCCGAAACCTTCCAAATTCTATCATGAAACCCATCACGTTCTAAACTAAAAAACAAAAAATTAAGCAAATAATCTCAGATCAAACCACAAAACCCAATTCTAATCAAATAATCACATATCATTTTATCTCTTCCAACAAAGTGACTAAACAATACAAAAACGGAGTAATTACTTAACAAATTCACTCCATTCTTTTCTTAGCCACTCGCATTCAAAGTTGTAATTACTAAACAATATCTTGATCTATATGTCCATTGGCAAATGATTAAAATTGATTGTTTTGGATTCAAATGACGAAGAATAGAAGACGAGCATTCTTCTAAAGCTGCTGCAATTTTTTTTGGTAGAAACGAATTCCAATCTTGACTAATATCCAGAGATATATCAAAGACTAAGCTTTGGTTATGATAAAAACCATATAAATTAATATATTTAGCAATCTACAAAACTAAACATAAATTAAGAACATGCAGCAAAATCATTTGAATTTGCAGCAAAATCCACCAAAAAGATGACAAAGCCTTAAAAGAATTCCAATTTTAAATAAACTTGCAGCAAAATCCACCATAGAGTAAGCCAAATCTAAACAAGCAGACCTCGCGCTCATCGGGACAGTGAAGGAGACAAGACCTCGCTTTGGTGCTAGCAGTTGGCGGTGCCGTGGTGGTCGTGAGGAGCGTGAAATAGAAGACAACTGACTTCATCATTGATCTAGCTTTGGCATCGGTGGTTACCGGTGCCGTGGTGGTCGCGAAGAAGGCCCACCCGTGGTTGATGCTGGAGGTTGAATAAGAGAGAGTAGAAAGAGGGAGTACTAAAGGGAGAGGAGAGAGAGAAAGAAAAGAAGAATGACAGGAGATAGGGAGTTGTAGATAGAGAGACAGAGGAGAGAGAAAGATTGAGAGAAAGGAGAGAGAAAAAATGTGTTTGGGTTTGTTTAATTGAACCAAGATAAAAAGTTTAATTATAAACTCAATTAAAAAAATCATAAAAAAGACAACTTTAAAAAGTAAAATAAAAAAGAGAACATTTTTAATAATGAGTATTCATAATAGGACGTTTTATGTAATTTTTTCTATAAAAAAAAAAAATCTGAAGATTAAGGCATAATCAAGGTTGACAGCCCATGTAATGTATGGTCATATTTTTGAGTAATTAACGTTAGGGGTAAGCGGGATGGTTGAATAGTTTAGAGAAGTAGAGTTATTCTTAATGAAATGTATGCAAAGTATGCAAGAAAAATAGATGGAATTTGGTGTAACTAGATATTGAAAGCTACACTTTTTAAAGGGTCGGTAAAATCTGAAGGATTTTGTTTTAAACAAAATAAAAATCTGTTATATATTGAATTAATATTTGTTTTTGTCTCATTTGGCAATGTCCCAAATGGTTGATCACGATAATAAAATGGTTCTGATGATAACAATAATACTAACAACAACAAGTACTGGTGATAATAATGCAAAGTAAAGTAAAACTTCTGCAATTAACCATTCTTTGAACGAATTCCATATGGTTCCCTTATAATTTTGCTGTACTTCCAAACATCATGAATCAAAACTTTGATATAGAACAGGTCCATTATATTAATAGGCGTGTAAGCGTATGTGGTTAAATATCGGGAACATCTAGTCCTCCATCAAGAAAGACCGCTAGTGGCAAGAGCTGGAAGATATCCAAGTATGATACAGCGATAATATAGCTCGTTTCATATGCTCTCATACGGTAAATAAAAAGCGAGTATACATATATAAAATTCATTACCTAAATATATATATATATATATATATATATAGTTCTTGTGAAATCACATTTGCCCAGCAAAAGTGTTACACATTCACATATCCACATACATATATTATATTCAAATAGCTAAAGATAACATGACCAAATACAAAGAAACAATATTTGGCGGACCTCAATTTTGTCCCTCTTTAACATAATCTTTGGCTCGAACCAGCAGCCGACCATTGGTGTTCTGGGACCTATGACCCGGACCGCTTGGACTCGGTCCCGCATGCATAACCGCCCTAAGTGCGAACTGGTCCGACAAACCGGCCTTTATTCCTGTCCAAGGACCGGCCAACTTCAAAGTGTTGGACACCCGAGCTTCAGTCCCATAAGAGAAGAAACTCATAAGAAGAAGAAGAAGAAGAAACAGAACAGAACCATAGCAAATTCTTGCTACTCCAGCCATTATCTTCTTCCTTTTTTGGGACAAAAATCAAGTTGACACTTAGACGATTAGGCTATGGTTCACCTAGTATTTCAAAACTGTTGTTGCATGGGAAATATTCGAAGTTCTTTTGTTTATGAGTTTCACAAAGAATACTAAACTTGTAGGGCCTTTTATAGGACTTTTCCTTTAATTAGGTACTAGTCATTGAAGGGGGAAAAAAAATTCCTTCTTAAAAAAAACGTGTAAAAATATTTTCAAAAATTTACAAAACAATATCACACAGGGCTGTAGTTGTTCTCATAAAGAGAACTAAAGTAGAAGTGCATTGAATGGAGGAAAATGTGGAACGAATTTTTCTTGCCGCCATTTAAGGTCTCTTTCAAGTTGAAAATTGATGTGGGTTTTACGCCAAATGAGAAAAATATTACGTTATGAATTGATATTTTGGAAGAGCGGAGTTATAAAATCAGTATCAGTTAAACATCTTGACCACTTCTAATTAACCAAAAAGGTCTGCAAATCTTTATCCTTTAAAAGCTTCCTCTAGAGGCCATTCAACTATCGGAATATTGTGCGACAATCCTAAGTTGTAGGTTTTTTTTGGAGGTAAAGGTTATATGATTTTTTTTTTTTTTAAAGAAGAGGATTTCATTTAAAAAAAAAACCAGTACAAATAATGTGACAAACCCTACAATATAGAGCATGACTCTACCAAGACCATCAATACAAACATGATAACATACTGGAAGGCTAAGGGACAGAAGCCCGAAAGAAAATGTGAGTACTTCGACACATCCATAAACAAGCTAACTTTACGCTCTTTTATATACCCCTACATATTGATGAAAGTCCAACTGATTAAAGGTCACAACACAATAGCACAAAGATCATCACCAAAACTAAAAGACAATACCACAAAGAAAACTCTTGCAGACAGATACCAAAAAGAATACAAACACTAACCAAAGACTGAAAACAAAAGAGAAACCTGCAACAACAATCACAAAAAAACAATGACCAAAAGTCCTAAGTGAAGAAAAACAGAAAACAATGGAAGGCTTACTCCCGGGCATACACTCATAGGCAAAACTCCATAACCGCCATGCCTAAAGCTAAAAATGGATACCCACAGGAAGGATAGCCATCATGAGGGAAGTTGGCAATAGAAATGGGAGGGATACCACCATACCAACTAGCATCTCCACTAAGACAAAACACACCTCCAGACCTAGGTTGCACCAACAAGGAAAAAACTACTCACATAGGTACAAGCACCAAAAATGTGACATGATGTTAGAGACGACCACTCAAACACCCACAATGGCCACCAACCCACGCAAGCCATGACCCCCACAGCTTGAAACAATGGAAGGTCAAAAACCCTAAAAATCACGACACCATCACACACCAGCGAACTCAAGGAGAAAACCTTGGAATCCAACAGAGCCTCCCTTCCATTCCATCGAGATCTATCCCAGGAAAAGTAGTGATCTAGGAGCAACACACCATCGGAGTTGTTAGACATGTATGCCCCAATAAGTAAAAATGTCATATGTTTTTGGATACTTTTTTATCAATAAAGAATTTATTTATTATGTATATATCAAATCTTGTCCTCTTTACATTCATATTTGTTGAATGTATGATAAGCAAATAAAAGTCTGAGACTGTCAATCTAAACCT
Organism: Artocarpus hirsutus; assembly: GCA_946598075.1. Classification (NCBI taxonomy): domain Eukaryota; kingdom Viridiplantae; phylum Streptophyta; class Magnoliopsida; order Rosales; family Moraceae; genus Artocarpus; species Artocarpus hirsutus. Next base: position 70,380 of record CAMOHE010044114.1, read on the forward strand.
TTAAGAATTGGGCATATGATGGATAGATTATGTGGAAGACACGATTCTTAAGGTGGCAGTCTAAATCATAAGATTCGTAATCGAGAGAATAAAATTAGGTGCTTTATTCATGCAAAGATTATTACATTCTCTATATCCTTAACGGGAGATGGTTTGTCTTGACCATCAGAGATGGACTCTGTGAATAGAAACATTGGCACATTATCATAGGTGATGATGTATTGGATCGAGACATAAAGTGAATTAATTTAGATTAATAATTTTGTCTCGGCAAATTAATTCACTTTAGACAATCATATGTATTGTATCTTAATCCTGAGATGAATAGTAGGCCCGTTATCTTGACTTGTGTCTTTTGATGTACCAAAGGATGACATACACATTTTATAATAGTACACATACCAGTATGTTAGAGGCATGACTCTTGATAACGTAGACTTATTATTCATAGATACAGAAACCATAGCTTCTTTTTAGGAGTTGTTGATATTCTCTTATATGTGTTATTTTATAATTGAAAAACTAGAGCGCTCAATCATTTGGATACATAGGTATAACCGAATGGTATACTATCTTTGGATGGTATGCTTTCCAATAGTGAAATAATAAAACACAAGAGAAAAATAATCTAGACAGTAAGACAGAATTTATCTTTAAGCCTATTATGAATAATCCTATGGGGATATGGCATATCATGATATGTCATGGAGACTTAGCTATTTGGGCTTCGTAATTCTATGTAGTTCAAGAGTGTAGCTCTAAGCTTTTAGTGGAATAGCATTAGAGCTGATAATTATGAAATATATATCTAGGATATTGGGTTTCATAATTATTAGGAGCTTAAACTATATAAGTCGATATGGTCCCCTTTGTTAGCTCACCAAAAATCCTGTAACGATACGGCTTACTTTTCTAATAAATTGGTTACTTATATCAAATTATTAGATTGGCTAAAATTTGAGTTAATTGGATTTAATAATTCATGTTAATTTATTGGTTGAATTAATTCTGTAATTAATTTAAGATAAACATGTTAGTTTATCAGTTGAATTAATTTGGTAAATTAATTCAAGATAAATATATTGAATTATTATGAGTAATATCTTATTTGTATGGGTTTATCGATATATGATTATTTTAATCAGATAACTTCTTTATTAGGTTATTTGAATTAAAATTGATACTCTATCAAAAGATACTTAGAACTAATAAGATAGAAATTGTCCAATAGATTGAGATAGTATCTATCAGATCAACCTTAGAGTTCGAATTAAATTCAAACTAGAATTTGCGATGGTGTGGTCGACTGCGCCTTTGTATCGCGGTCGACTGCGGCAATCAAAATCAGATCGAATTACGTGGATCAGATTCTGAAACTGATTCAAATTGATTCAAACTCGAATTTTGAGGCCTTATTTGATAATGATTGACCCCAAGTCCAATCTCTATAAATAAAGAATGAGTTCTTTTTGTTATTTAGATCAATTGAGAAATTAAGAGTGAAACTTTACTGGTCAGACTTTGAAACTCTCTGAGAGCTATTTTTCACACATCACGAATTATAGCTTTGGGTTTTCTCGATTGGTTGGAAGGAGAGTTGCTTGGTAGAAGAGCTATACGAGTGTGCCTACACACACATCAGTCGTGGATAAAGAATAGCAAAGAAGACCAGTTGGTTGAGGCTCTTCTACAACGTTACTTCTTATTACGGATTGCAGGAGTTCTTCGCCATATAAAGGTTAGTAAGATCTGGTTAATTTATGCATATAGCATGTTAAACATGTGTTTTAAAAAATACTCTAGTATAAAAAATTTTAAAATTCTACTGCGTATAATTTTTCAATAGAAGCATCGATGAAACCATCTCTGGGCTGGAGCACCAAAGCCAGTCGAGTGGCAATTATGGGCTCCAACCCAAGGATGGTGGCACGTGAAGAAAGAAAGCAAAGTAAAGAAACCTTAGTAGACAAAGGGTTTAGAGAGAAACAGAGCATTGCATATTAAAGGTTACATGATTAACTCGTATGAAAGTGTAGAGTATTCTATACAATATCAAATAATTATGTTAATGTCAAATTTTAGCATTTAAGTGAGAAAGCTATTCTTTTATATAGTCTTATCTTTTGTGTTACAAAATTTAGCATATGTTGCACATAATATCAAATTTAGCATAAATTTTGACATTTAATTGCTAATTGCCATTGGGTTATGTACTCACCTTGTCACTTGATTATTTTTTATTTTTTATTTGTTGCCTTTTTGCTTTAAAATAATATTTACATTTTCAAATTTTTTCAAGAATAAAATTTTACTTCCACACGTTTAAAAGCTTAATGATTTGACAAAAAATAAATATAACTTTTAAAATAATATATTACATAACAACATCAACATAACATTTGTATTAGAGATGATCTTAAATTACATAATAACATCAACATTTGTATTAGAAATGATCTTAAATTATTAATTTAAAAATATTTTCGAAACGTTTTCTTTGGATGTTATACCTAGGCCTTTTTTTGACTAACCCTAGCTATACACGGATAATGAGGGATTTAAAGAGGGTTTCATGCCATGTTCAACGCTCTTGGAACAATAAAAGAGCGCTCGGCCAGATGGTTGATTCTATAACAAGCAAGATCCCACCAAAAAGATCATTTGTTAAAGGGCTCGATCCACAGTGTTTGTTTGTCTTTTTTTTCCTTTTTTTTTTTTATTTAAGGTTTTGACTCCAAACAAAAGGTAGCATTTTCTTATGCCACACGACAAGCTATCCATCGTTTCCGTAGAATTTTAATTACTAACGTATTTTGAGAGACAAAAACAGAGCCACTCCACTGCAGTAACATGGACCTTATCTTATCTCTCAAGCCACGCAGTCATAACTTATTTTTCAAATACTTTACGTTATTGATTCTATTGATAGTTCCAACGACTAGATAAAGAGCATACCAAAGTAAAACTTTTCATGTGTCACGTAACGAAATTCTTCCGCTAGCTAGGTCCAATTACAGTTTTTTTGTACTACTGTTTGATTCAAAAGAGGTACTCTGTCAATTACTTTTTTCTTTTTAATCCGAAATCTTGGTAGCTTATAGAGAATATTACAAAGTCGGTAGAAAGGATTTAGTCGTGATTGACATTCATATTCAAAGTCTCTTTCACTTCCCAAACTAATCAAGTGCTACTCAACTTAGTGTCAAATACTTGGAAGCCCAAAATTTTAAAAAGAAAAAAAGATTTGGAGATAGCGATTCAAATTTTATGAGTAAACACTCCTAACAAAATCAGATTAAACCGCAACAAATTATTAGGGTGTTTGAGAAATGTATTTAAAACTTAAACCGAAAGCTATAGCATATAAGAGTTTTATACTGTAACAACCAAAAATTTTGGTTAGAATAGATTTTGCTAAATACCCGTACAACTTTTTATTTCAAACTACATTGTTAAACATATGGGCTATTAGTTTTGGTTTTATGCAATTCAAGAATTAAGGGATATTACCAAATTTTTTTACTATGGCAAATTGGATATTGGAATGCTACCTGATTTAATGATTTGAAAGTTAGTTCTAATGGCATCAATATTAATCAAGATGTAAAAAATGTTACTTTAACGAATACAGTAAAATTTTGTTTTTAGAGCGTTTAACAACGTTGTTCAGAAAATATTGTTCTAACTATTATAGTGTAAATCTTTCACATACTACAATGTAAAAATAAAAGTAAGTTACAGTATAAAATTCTCACATGCTACAGTAAAATCGTTCTAACGATGCTGCCGAATGTGTTCATTTTTTCTTATCCAAGTGCTTGTCAACTTAGTTTCAAATGGTTGGAAGAAAATACAAGATTTGGTTTCTGACTTTCGGTTTCCATGCATTATCGAATCAAGGGAAACTGAAATCTTTAACAACTGATTGGAATGTCGCCCGATTGATTGATTTGAAAGTTAGGTTCTAATGGCGCCAAGATTTGGGAGGATCAAATTGTTTAACTTTAACAAATATAGGGAATTTTGTTGTTCCTATTACTATTAGGATATCGACTATTGACATTGTCATACAATATGGTTGAATATTGTGCTCAACTTTGGTAAATGTCATACTTTCTGGTTCATTATCCATCACACATTTTTCGTAAAAAGGTTGAGTCAAGTACGGCGTACTAATGCGTGGCCCGTTGTCTATGGCTGGACAATAGCAAAATCCTGCCCTAATAATATTAAGAGGGCATTTGAATCGCCAGTTCAAACTGCTTGTTTGAATAGGAGATATGACAACAATTTAAAAGTGGTTTGGATTGAAATTTTTTTGGTTCGGATTGATAAGCCAAACAACGTATATATCTTTGCGATAAGGTAATGGTAGAACTACAATACATTCCAAAATTTTAGAATGAGTATACATATCATTTTTTTAAGCTATTTTTTAGGGAATTTTTTTTAGCAATTGGACGATGAAAAAAAAAAAAATACAAATAAACAATTTGAGCGTTGAAAAAAAAAAAGATACTGCTGCTACGTGATTGAAAGTGGAAGTTTCATAGATCAAATTGTTCTTATTCTTATGTTTGACGGTTTACTTCTCTTGCTTATTAATAAGACCATTTTTTTAGAATTTTCATGTTCGATTAGATGCAATGGTTTTGCTTTTTTCACCATTTATTCTGCCAACGAAGCATGCGGGATGAAATCGAATTAAATTTGTTGGATTTTCTTGCTCTTGGACTCTTCTAATTTTGTCCAATTTTGACCGCTCATAGTGGTACATAGTCAAATTAAATATGGCAAAATTTTAATTAGAATAAAATTACCAAAAAATAAAATTATCATGTAGGAATGAAAGAGTGACTTTTGACAGGTGGAGAAAATTGGAGCATTTACTATCAATCAACTAATAAGAAAATTTCCCCTTTTTGTCAAGAGGAGGAGCTATAATTATGTACACATAAAAAAGTCATTAACTCTCTCTCTCTCTCTCTCTCTCTACATTCTATCACTAGTCATTCTATTGTGTTGTGGAATTATAGTGTAGTGTTCTAATAATACTTTACCATGAGCATTAGGGTTTCTACATCTCGTAGTGCCGTGGGGCTTTCGGACGTGATCGTTAACCCAATTTCTGTTTGGAGATTCAATCCAGCACCATCGTAGATGCTTCCATAATCAAGGAATAGATCAAATGCCAAAAAGGATGGATGGCTTTCTTAACAAAGTTACTCTACGGATGCTTTTTTTGGGCGTAGATGCTGATTATTAATTTGTTATTTTGTTCATAGGAACTTGTATAAAAGCTAAACCATAATTTAAAACATTTTTTTTTGAAAGGTGAAACTGAGTTATATTAAACCCTTCCAATGAAACGGCATCTATGCTACCCGATAACCAAATTCAAATTTGAGCTATAATTTTGAACACAAACTAATCTACTTATATTGCGTGAACTTGTATATTCAATAAATTGGTAAATTAATAATAACATGAGAACAATGTGGCTTTTAGATGGCGTGAACAATTGAACCTGTATTTACAAGAAATTAGTAATGACAAAATCAATTGATGGAAATTAGATCTTTTAATATTAACTACTAAATCCTTATTACATCTCAATATTGGCAAACAGTAGAAATATATATTTTAGAATCTGAATTTAATATTTTGATTTGTACATCAGGACCAACCATCCCCACAATAAAGGTTTTTTTTGGCCTTTTTTACTTGGGGTTAGAACTTCAAAATTTTATTGGTCACATCGGCATTTTTGTGGCTCTTAAATTTTTGCTACTGAGCACTTGGTTTAAAAAAATAAATAAATACCACATACTTTACGACTATTAAGGGGGAAAAAAGCTTCTCTGGAAATAAATGCATGACGTCCGAATTTTCTACTAAATTTTTAATGGGACAATGAGGAAAATTGGTTAAATTGATAGTTGAATAAAAATTAAGGCCAAAATGTGTGAATAATTAGTAAATAGACTTTAATTTTAATCAACATTAATTAAATGATACAATGATTAAAATATTTGAAAACCTTAGCAACTATGTATGTCTTTTCCTCTTTCTCTTTCTCTATTTTTTCCCCAACATGTCTCCTCTCTCCCTCTTCACCTTTCCCGACATGAACAGTCATGGCATCAAAGGAATCAACGGATTCGAGAGAAGGTGCGGGACATGGAGAGCTATGACACCGAAGGAGTAGGTCTCGTCAGAGTCACGCCATCTTTCATGGCGGGAGTTGCACAGAGTCGAGTTTGTGAGGGCCCTATGATGGCGTCGACAATGAGAGGCTACATGGTCCTATGATGGTGTGGCGCTAAAAGCAAGCGTTGGAGTTGTTGAGGGAAGCGCCAGAGTGATCGCTGGAGTCGTGCAAGGTCATCGAAGTTGTCACTGGAGCTGAGAGAGAGAAGAGGAGGAGAAAGAAAGTGTGTTAGGGTTTTTCTGTAGGAGATGAAAAAATGAGGATAGTTTTGAAATTTCAGAACAATTTAACTTATATACTTAAATATTTTTGAAAATATGCTATTCTCTTATATTAAAAATTATAAATGTATCATTTGATGCAGTTTCCCTTTGATACCAATTGACCATGTAGCAAGTGAATCTTTCGTCTTTTAATTGGTAAGATATTTTTTTTATAAAGTGATTTAAAGCACTTAATAAAAAATGAATAACATATATTGTTTCTTTAGGGTATAAAATAAATTATTTACCCCGTTAGTTAGTATTAGAATAACCATAAGAACAATAAAATTCGTGCATCATTTCACAAAGAATGGGGACAAAGTATTGGAAACTGATAAGCGGAAACATAGGGAAACATGTCATCAGATGGATATGATAACTAATTAATTAGCACTTAATTGGGTTACTTTAGTAATTTTGATTTGGTGTTAGGTTATGTTTTCATCTAAATGGCTTATTTATTTAAGCTGCTTAAATTTTGGGCTATTAATTTCTATTGCTATAATAATTTAGCCTATTTCCCACATTCTCCCTTTATTTTAAATAGACCATCAAGAAGGCACTCTGCTCAATTTTACAAAAATAAAATAAACTAGTTAGTAAAAACTTAAAAAAA
>CAMOHE010044115.1:0-17868 GCA_946598075.1 Artocarpus hirsutus
CGAGGTTTGAAAATTTTAGTTTCCCGCCTAAATTTAACCTTCGTGAAAGATTAAATTTTGACGATTACTAAAAATTTCAAACATGTAGAACATTTCACGACGGTTTTTACTAAAAATCGTCGTGGAAGCCTTGCTACCTTTCACGACAGTTTTTAGTAAAACCGTCGTGAAAGGCCTTCACATTTCACGACAGTTTTTAGTAAAAACCGTCGTGGAAGGCCTTCCATGACCGTTTTTAGTAAAAACCGTCGTAGAAGGCCTTCCATGATGGTTTTTACAAAAACTGTCGTGGAAGGCCTTGCACCTTTCACGATGGTTTTTACTAAAAATCGTCGTGAAAGGCCTTTCATGATGATTTTTACTAAAAATTGTCATAGAAGGCCCCGATGTTTGAAAATTTTAATTTCCCATCTAAATTTAACCTTCGTGAAAGATTAAATTTTGGTGACTACTAAAAATTTCAAACATGTAGAACATTTCATGACAGTTTTTACTAAAAACTGTCGTAGAAGCCTCGGTACCTTTTATGACGGTTTTTACTAAAAACCGTCGTGAAAGGCCTTCCACGACGGTTTTTTCAAAAACCGTCGTGGAAGGCCTTACACCTTTCACGACGGTTTTTATAAAAACTGTTGTGGTAGCTCCCACCAATACCACGACGGTTTTCGTCTTCGCGGGCATAACTCGTCGTATTTTTTTTTTCCTTATCACGATGGTTTTTGAGAAACAGTCGTTAAATAAAAGTCGTATAATCTCAGATTTGTTGTAGTGTCATAAACCCGCTCATTCAGCTTTTATCTTTGGGTGTATCTATTGTTTGGTTTATTGAGATCCCGATATCAATCTCAGAGCAAGTTTGTAAAAGATCAAGCTTTGATTGAATGAAATTCAATCCCAATTTCGTTAAAAAAAATTGATGCTGAAGGATATTGCAGTCTTATAGAAATTTAGACGATAACAGCTGCCATCATTATTTCAGGTTTTCAGATTTCAAAATCTCATATTTTTTGCAATTTAATAGAAAAATCCCCATCATTTAAATATTCCTTTCCTTTCCAAGCACATGGTCAAATCTGTCCATTAATGACCATCCCTGAAATTATATTTTCCTGTTTAATTGACAAAGATACACCCTCAAAATTCAGCCATTACGGAAAGCTACGTAGGCCATTTAAGTCAAATCAAAAGTGAACGGAGGAGTACTAGTAACGTTTGAACGCAACGCTACGTCAAAAGCCGCCTTTTCGTGCAAGTTAAAACGCTCAAAACGACAGCTTGTGATTGTCTGAAATAACGGAATAAGAAAAAAAAATAAAAAAAGAAAACAAATATTCATGAGTAACGCAATATGGATGATTGGATATTTACATTAAAGCAGTTCACACTAGCAACAACCACAGAAAGAAAGAAGAGGGGAAAAAAGGGAAAAAAAATATATGAATTCGTTTCTTTGTTATCACTTTTGTCTCTCCATTACTCGTCTATAAAAGCAGAGAAAGCCCACCACGAGATAATTTATAAAAAAAAAAAAAAAAAAAACAGATGGAGAATTGGAGGGTTATGCCAATAATATTGTTGTTTCTCCTTCCAGTAATTCATGGTTGGGGATTTGAAGGGCATTACACAGTTTGTCGGATTGCTCAGGTTATAAATCATTATTGTCATTCACAATTTTCAGCCAAAAAAAAAAAAAAAATCTGTTTGTCTCAATTGTTTGGTACTATTTTCTAATTATTTTTATATTTGGTTTGTTTGTGTTTTGATTTAACGCTAGGCTCGGTTGAGCAGAGCAGCGGCAGATGCTGTAGCGAAACTGCTTTCGGAGACATCAGAGAATGAGTTGGGGAATTTATGCATATGGGCAGATCATGTTAAATTTCGTTACCATTGGTCATCTGCACTTCACTATATTGACACCCCCGATTCTCTTTGCACTTACCAATATGAAAGTAATTATCTCTCTATCTTGCTTTCTCTCTGTCCCTCTCCCCCTGTTCTTTTTGTATTTTGTAGTTCTTTAAACTCTCGGTTATTTACCAGTTTATTCTCCAACTGTGCTTGATTTCTCACCATCTTCTTTATGCTTTAATCTAGGAATGGCACTCTGGATTTAGGGCTGCTAATTTGATGCTAATATATGAAAATAGGTTTCTATACTAATATCTTGTGAAAATGGAATATATGAGGAATAATTTGAGAAAAGGGTAAAAAAAAAATTCCCAATTGGGTAAATGAGTAACAAAGAAAAAAAAAAAAAAAAGGCCAATTTTTCAATTAATATTTTTGAGAGGCTCTTTTACCCAATTTTCCCGAAACGGGAATCTTCACATTACATAAAAGATTTATTTATTTATTTAGTTATGGCTGAATAAGCGATCTCACTTATGAAGAAAGAAATAAATAAAAACAAAACAAAAACAGTTTGTATTGAGTCATCCTCCCTCTTCCTTTGTTCCGGTGAGGCCCGGACACCGGCGACGACGAGATCCGCACGAAGCAGGGTGGTCGTGGGTGGTAGGAGTCTCCGACGAGCTTCCCTTCCTGTCGAGATCCGGGCCTCCTTTCCCGTCGCGAGCTCCTCCCTTCGCGAGCATCCTCCGGTCATGAGCTTCTCTTCCCGTCAAGATCCGCACTTTTCTTCCCGTCACGAACCTTCCCATCGTAAGTCCCTCCCGTAGCGAGCATCGGTGGCGCGAGCTTCCCTCCCGCAGCGAACAAGGCTGTGGTGGCGCTCCGGTGAGGTTGAGTTCCGTCGAGGCAAGCTACTCCGGCGAGGCAACCTGCACAAGTGAGGGAAGCATCCGTGGATTGGTTTTGAAAAGAAGAAAACAACTTTTTTTTTTTCGACTTTTGTGCAATTTTTTTGGAAAGTTTCAAAAATGTTTTGAAAAATGTTGGCCGAAAAATGAAACTGAACAGATTTTTTTATTTTCATTTTTTTTTTTTGAAAATGGGAGAAAACTTCTCCAAAACAAAACTAAACAGGCCCTACAACTTATGCTAAATTTTGGCACGTGGTTGTTTATTGGTTAACATGTTGAAATTTTCACTTAATAATTCTAACATTGTTGTTTTATAATTTTTAAATTTAAAACTTTTTTTTACATATTAGTTGAAGTAATATTTTGCATTTGGGTTTATAATACAACAACATATTAAGCTTTTCATTTTTATAATTTTTAATACTAAATATAGCATTTGCAATTAAATTTGGATTAAAATGGTCATCAAGAAATCTTGCGCACTTAATTTGTGGAAACTGATGAAAGATCCCCAAAGTGTCACACGCCCCATTAGATACAATTTTAATTAATGTATTAACCAGCTTAGTAGCGTGGACGAAAAAAATTTCCAATCGCATTCAAAACCGAAGATACAATGGGTTAATTGTCAATATTTTACAGATAGGGTAGAAGCAAAAAAAAAAAAAAAAAAAAAGAGAGGATAAAATCACATACACGTTCTAGCACCTGAAGTGTGATGATAGCTGGATTATAGGTGAAGGTAAAGAATAACACTTCATATGAAAGGCTAAGATGGTGTAATGAAATTAATGTGTTTGGTAACCCCGTTTCAATTACTACAGTATCGTTTCAATTTTTAGTTCTAACTGCGTTATGAAACACACTCTTTAACGATATAGTGTATACAGGGGACTGCAAGGATGAAAATAATGTTGAAGGAAGGTGTGTCGCAGGGGCTATTAACAATTACACCACCCAGCTTCTCACCTACAATAGCGATTCTCAATGTATCTATTTCTTGCACCAAAATATTATAGTACTTTTTTTTTTTGTCTTATATTTGTTTTTATTTTTGTCTTATAAATTTGCAATTTTCTTATTCCATTTTTTCTATTTATTCCCAATAGACAACCTCACGGAAGCTCTTCTGTTCCTATCTCATTTTATGGGAGACATTCATCAGGTACGACACAAGGCTTATGGCTTTATTAGTAAACGACAATAAAAAAATACCAAAAAAAAAAAAAAAAAAACAGAAGTAATAGCAAATTCTGATCCTATATGGTATAGGAATAGCCAAGTGGTCATTTAATACTGACTCTATTATACGATGTGGAACTTGAGTCCCTTATTTCAAATTAAAAAATAAAAAACAAAAAATAAAAGTAAAAGAAATTCTAAATAAAGAAAAATACCTAAGCTCTAAAATTTCTATGATCTTAAATGGGAGGGATTTTAAGATGCATAAATAAATATAAAAGAGATCATGTTATATTCTAGTTATGTTTGTTTGCCTTCTTTTGAGGTGTTTGGAAGGTGGTGGAAACCAGTGGTGAGAACCACTTTTACTATAGCATGTGAGAGCTTTACACTGTAGCAATTTTTTTAATTGTTACTGTAGCATGTGAGAGCTTTATATTGTTCATAACTGAGTTTGTGGTATGAACCGCAGTTCCCACCACTTTGTCAAACACCCGGTTTGTAGGATCGTTTCTCATTACACTTATTTTCTTGTTTTGTTGGCCTTTGTGGCTCAGTTTTGGACTTTTTATTTTGTTATGTTTTCGTTTTTTGTTTTTAGTAAATTCCTTCTCTGTTAATTTGTTTATTTTATTTTTTTTTTAAAAAAACAATTGTAAACAAGTGTTCTTAAGAATCAACATTAGTACCAAGTTTTATGTGGTCTTGTACGTCTTTATATTTGCAGCCTTTGCATGTGGGTTTTACCTCAGACAGAGGAGGCAATACGATTAACATTCACTGGTACACAAGGAAACAAAATCTTCACCATGTGAGTCCAATATTTACTTGCTATACTGCAAGCTTTGTTTTATTTTATTTTCTACTGCAGATTTGATTAGAATCTAGGAATTATGATGTTATAATGTAACGCTTTCTAACTAGGTTTGGGATAGCAACATTATTGAGACGGCAGAAGAGAGGCTCTACAATTCTAACTTGGAAGAACTGATTAAGGCGATTCAACAGAATATTACGGTATATTATTTATATTTTCACTGCGTATCAACATTACTAAATTGGAATTTACCATTTTCTGTCATATTAAACCTTTTTTTTTCTCACTTTTTTTTTTTTTTTGTAATTTTTGTTAATGCAAGGCTGAATGGGAAGATCGAGTTAAAGGCTGGGAAACTTGCAGTTTAAATAAGACAGCATGCCCGGACATGTATGTTTATTAGTATTTTATGACAATTATCACTAACAGATTTATATGTTAATTATGTAACTCAAAATTATTGTCTAGAAGTTGATGCATTTTTAATGGATTAAAATTAAAACTAGTTGAAATGGTGAAGCTACCAGCAGTATTTTACTCTTCTGATTTGCTTGTAAGAAGTATTAACCATAAACCACTAAACTAAAGATTTTGTTTGGTACCATTTGTTCTTGGAACTAAAAATTTTGGCAATCATCTCTTTAGAATTTGTCAAGGATGGATAATGTTGGAGATTCTTACTTTTATAGCAAATTTTTTAATATTACCTAATGTAGCATATGAATTGTCATTTTAATTTCCTAGCCAACGATCAATCTGTAGGCAGAGGCAGAGCCACTCATAGACAAGGGCATGCGACTGTCCCCCTAAATTTTTCTTTTAATTTTGTGTATAAAATTCTATAAAACTTATGTTTTATCCCTTCTTAAAAATTCTTCTTTATTTGTCTTTCTTAATTAGTTCAGTCATGCCTCCACCTCTGCTGCTCCATTTCTGTCTATAGGGCTTCATATTGAAGTTTTTGTTCCATTAGAGGACTTAATGCAACACTTGGGCTTCTTCTTGTTGTTGTTTTTTTTTTTTTCCCATAAATATGGATCACAAATTCCCAATTTGCTTCAAGGGTTTGATTGTTTTATTTGGGCAGATATGCATCTGAAGGTATCAAGGCAGCTTGTGCATGGGCTTACAAGGGTGTATCTGAGGGTTCTGTACTAGAAGGTAAGGAAAAGGTTTTTCTAATATTAAACAATATATATGCACTAATATCTCTAATTTGTTCCCTTAATATAGTAATTAATGCTCGAATTCATTTGCTAGCAGATGACTATTTCTTCTCTCGTTTACCAATAGTCAACATGAGGTTGGCACAAGGTGGAGTTCGATTAGCAGCTACCCTTAACCGTATCTTTGGATGATTAAGGTTATTTGATCTAATAATTCAGTTTAATTCTACAACTAAGAAATCTGTATTTCGAACAAGTCGGGGTGAAATTTGTTTGTGTAGTGTTTGTCTTAAAACTTTGAAGGTCTGTTGAATTGGGACTTATATTTATAGAATTTCACCATTTTTATAATTTTAAGCCCTCTTTTGTAACACTGCCTGCAGTTTTAGAAAGGGAGGACCATGGAAAATGCGCCTTTTTCTAATGTCAAATTACATAAGAGTTAAAGCCAACTTCAGATCAAGAATAAATGGGCCCACTTAATAACTCATGGCCGAACAAACCACGTTTCATAAGAGTTCTTTTGGTATGGCTTGGGTCATGGGATGAAATAATAGGCTTGGGCTTTGGATGGACCTTCTTCCAAAAGCATTGCCAAAAATAGCAACCTCTCCTCAATGCTCGTGGTAGGAATCTTCTTCGCAATCCTCCAATAATAAAAAAAGAATAAGGGGCTTTGTGATCAAAGTTCATGTCGTAATGATAGATACACGTAATATCGGTAAAAATCCAAGTAATTAATAAGTGTAATTGATTAAGAATTTTTTCATAATTACTCTACTAAGATTGCAAGAAACATGAGTTTATAGCTTATGAGCATAGATTTCAATACAGTAACTAAGAATTTGATTGATTCTACCAATAGAATCTAAGTGTACGAGTTAAGGGCTTTCTTAAAAGGCCCAAACTATTTATTTTATAAACAGATTTGTGAAATTTCACAATTTTATGATTAAAATGAATTCTTATAATGACCGAGAAAAATCCTATAGTTAAATAATATAATTTGCATGTATAAGTCAAGGATTTTCTTGTGAACACATCATGTGTAATTTGTGATCGAAGAATTTATAAAAGTAACATAAATATACTAAAATTCTATAAAAATATTAAAGTTAAATTTATTAACTTTTGTAATCAAATCATTTGCTTGATAATTTCTAGTACGATTTATGGTGGAAGAAATTTCAATGCGTATATAACTTGAGAATACAAATTATAAGAGTTTTTGAATGCAACACTATTTAGCAGTATACTAAAAAACACTTTAACACATAAAAAATCCTTAACTGCTAATTAGTTAAAGATCAAAATTATGCAAATATCATTTTCGATGCAAAATGCTATTCGAGTTTGGAAATTGAGAATATCAAGAACGTGTCAATACCGAGGTAAAATATAGAAAATGTCAGGATTATGTTTAATAGTCTAGGAACAGATTTAAGATTAAATCCAATTTAATTTTTACATAATTCAAAAGTTTATATTGTTATTGATTTATACCGATATTAGTTTTAGACTGTGTCAAACAAACCCGACGTAATCAATTTCTTTGCCAGCCAACTAGTTTTTCTCTATCAGTTCAGAAAATATCTGTTTCGAGAGAAACTTTGAAACAAAGTTTACAAAAAAGTCAAAAAGAGCCACCTTAAAATGTGGACCTCGTTCCTTAAAAAAACCTCAAAATTTGCTTTTCATTAAAGTGATGAAAGGACATAATTAAGTAGGAAAATTTTTTACTTCATTTCCTTAGCCATGGGCGCCAATATCAAGGAGAGTTTAGTCATGTTTTTTCTCCTCTATGCTTACTTCGAAGTTAAGAAAATCATGATCAAAAAGTTAAGTTTAATTATCTTTAAGTCTATAAATATGCTGTATGTTTCTAAGAGTTTATTTTTTGCTATTTTCTCTCCATTTCCTTTAAGAAAGAAAACCTTTCTCTCCAAGTTCTTCCTCATCCTTAAAAAACCTGTTCTTTACTCTTCCATTTTCTCTAGGATTTTACTCTCCCACTCACTAGAAGGTCACTTGTCAAAAAGTTTAGACAAAGATGGAGACTTTGGTGGAAACATACAATGATAGATCGATTCTTAAGAGTATAAATCTGTAACATTTTTTCTTTTTAAGATTAAGAAGTGGTTTATAATTTTATTTTAGTGAAGTTAGCGTGTAAAAAGATTTATTTATGCTTAAGTTATGATTTTTGTAAATTAGTATGAATGTAGTTTTAGTCTATGTATGTTGGGCATGAAAAGTTTAGATCTAAGTTATGGTTTTGTGCTTAGAAAATTTTGTACTCACTTTAAGCTTAGAAATGATCACTTTAAAGATTGGTTTTAATATATTTTCAAACCAGGGAATTTCTGAGTCATGATAGCAACCTAAATAATTTTATGTAAGACAATAAAAACTGAAATCTCAACTCCAAAAAGATATTTCTAGCATTTTTTTAAGCTGTTCCAATGATGTTGTAGAAGAATGTTGCAATATGGGTAGTGACATCAACTGCAACATCAGCAGTACAAAAGACTTATATGGTTTATTTTCTATTGAATATTTTATTTTATTGTTTAATAAGACTCCTGTAGCAACTGTAGAGCCATTAGTGGTTATTACAAATACTTTTTCAATAGATGCCGCATTTGATGTCCACATGATGTTGCGACATTAATAATGTAGAGTAGTTTCTGTTTAGAAAACCACTCGGTTTTTGCTTCTAAGAGTTAAAATGGGTCAGTTTATTATTCATTATGATTCTATAATAATTGAAATTTATTCGGTAGCCATTTTAAGAACTTTTCCATTAAGTGTTGCAACATGAGTTATGGCACCAATAGTGAATCGAATAATAACTAGATATGGGCTTATGGACCCAATAACTATTTATATTCAAATAGACCTTTAGTATATTAACGAGCCAAACACAAGTAATATAAGAGATTAGTAGGTCAAGTTATAAGAAGAACATAATTAATTACCAAAATAATTAATTGATTATCAATGTTAGTACGTTAATTAAAGGCAATTAAGAAAAATAGATTGGATAAGAATTATGAGTGAAGAGGATTTAAATTTAATTAATTCTTTGAACTATCCAAAAAGCCAATTAGTTAATAAAGAGAAGATTTTAAGAATGCATTTAATACTAGGAGTTTTTCCTCAAACTCTAAGAATAGTGGATAAGTACATGGCGAGTAGTAGATCCTATCTCTAAAATCTATATAAGTAGCAATCTTGCCTGCAGCATGAAAGCTGCGGTTTTCAAATTAATATGTTTTTACATGTTTTATGAAAATGCATTATTTTCGCTATGTCATGCTAGATTAGGACATGTTATATTTTGCCATTTTTGTGATATGTTGTGTATTGTATGTGATATATACTACATAAAATTATGTTACATATTCACCTTAAATTAAGAATAGTTATAATTTATGTTATGTGATGATATGTAGTAACATGCCATATTGCATACACATAATAAGGCAGGTGTAATAAATAAGATAAATCAATCAAGAATGTTGTGCCAACCTCCCGACCTACGGGGAGGGCATTCAGTTCAAATTCATGTTATGGTGAGTGTTGTTGGGGACCTTCGTGAACTCTAACTTCTCAATAATCGTGCGCAATGGGTACGTACACATAGGGGCTCACTAAGTATGATAGATCAGATACATAAGATATGAACTCATAATGAAGCATAATCAGCTTATGTAGGTTTTTATAAATGTTTTAAACTTTGTTTTGCGAGAATATGTTTCTTGCTTGTTGAGCGAAAGCTCACTCAAATATATTCATGCTGCAGGTAAGTAACTTGTCAGCAAACTTATAATAGACAGTGGTAAGCTGTAGACAAATAGTGTATATAGGTATAGATACTGCTTACAAAATGTTTCTTCCACAATAGATTTAGAGTGAATTATGTATATATATAGATATATATATATATATGTATATTTTATGTATGTATGTGTGTAGATACAAATGGTTTTATGCAAGTATGATCAAAAAAAGAAAAAGATGAGGGTTGTAATTTTACAGTCTTAGTCTAAGTTATTTAAAACCAATATGTTGCAGTATATGTAAAATTTAAACAAATTAACTATAGTAATGTTCAGTATTGGAAATGTTTCAAAGAGATTTATTTTAATTAAGGAAAGTTTATAACAAAGAACATTTTAAGAAATTGTTATTATATTAAAAAAATGTTCCACAAAATTAGTACTTTACTATAAATTACGATTAAGTATATGATTATACAGTTAAGTAACGACCATATAGGTAGAGTTATTGTATTTAATTCTAATTTTTATACTAACTTTTATCTGTATTTTTTTATTTGTTAATACTTTTATTATAAGTTGATGTTATAATCTATAAACATCTATCAATAAAAGAATGAGATTGGGGAATTATTCCCTCATTTTTCTGTGTGTTCTTGATGTGTGATAAAAAAAAAAGGGGAGAGAATATAGGGAAATTAATGAAAAAATGGTTCTTTTTTGGATTTGGGTAAGGCTGCAAGGCATTACCGTCACGCTGGCGACCATAATTAATACAACGACCATATACATAATAAGAAGTCGTTTTCAGAATAAAAAAAAAAAAAAGTTGAAGAGTGTACACAAGGACTATATAAGGTGATTCCTTAACTTCCTTGGCTTTTGGATAAGATCAAATTAAAGTATAATATAAATTTATCTGAAAAAGAAAGTATAGATATATTCCATTAGAAAATAAAGTAAAATAATATGGAGGGAATGCTTTGAAAAAGGAAAAGTGCGTCCCAGGGTCATTTTAACCATTAAATTATTACACATGACATAAGTATTGCTCGATAACCAAGTCTTGAAACAAAGTATAGTAATTAGTAATCATTCGGTGTCATAATATTCAATTATATCTTAGCGTGTCAATTTGTCACGCAATAAAATATTGTTTGTAAATAATTTACAATTCACGACTAATTCGTTACTTCACTCCAAAAAAAAAAAAAAAAAGCTTCATTATTCGTATGAGCAATCTCTAATTTTCAATGAGAACAGGTAATTATGCATACACACACAGATATACGTACATAGATACGTGTGTGTATATATATGTAATACAATGTAAACCAAAATTACTTGCAGATTGTTTTGGGGTATTTACTGTGCGATGGGGATGCATAAAAAACTAGGGAACAATGTCATGAAATGTGGTGTTAGGATTGGATACAATATTGTCACTGCAACCGTAGTGCAGTCTATGGCCGTTTTAGAACTATTTTTGTTAGATGTCATAGGAGATGGTGCATTATAGTTGTACGACATCAATAGTGCAGTTTATGTTTTTGGGTGAAACGGTCCTCAAAAAGTCTAAATCATGGTTTTTACATAACAAAAATATTTTAGATCTCGATAAGACAAAGTACTTTGAAGAAAGCTTTTAAAAATCCTGTGTCTAAATGTAGCGTCTGGCCCGGGCGTACTCCCTCAAGCCTTCATAGGACCCACCTTGCGGGGCCCTTGGACTTATGGCTCTTATTGGTAGACCATCCTCTTGCCGCCCACTCATCCGTACTAAATGAAAATAAAAACCTCTTAAGGGAGGTTTGAGGTTCGAATCCGAAGGGACGTGAAAGAAAAACCCTGGTTTAATCGATAAAGTTTGCAAAATCACTACAAACAATAATGTTAAAGGCAGAAAATGAACTTTTGGAAAACATAGAAATTCTAGGCCTTGTTAGAACGAGAAACTTTTGTAGAACAAACTTTTACCAAAACTGTTTTTGACATGTAGTTATAAAAAATTTTGAAACTAACAAAAGTAACTAATAAAAGTATCTTTCAGTAATGGTTTCAAAATAAAACACATGTTTGATAACATAATCACTATTTATGATTAACAAAAGAATTGTAGCACTTGAAAAACTACAAGACTCTATCATTCACAGTCTTACCAAAATTCAAACTCCAATTTAAAGTATGGCTTTCAGTAAAAAACTTTACATGTAAAGCTTTCATCGAATTAAAAAAGAAGAAGCAAATCATAGAAAATATAAATTATGGACTACTATGTTATGATAGCAATTATGAGTGCAACACCCACATAGGTTTGGGAGCTAATTATCGAATCCAAATTTCCGAAGGTTAATATCATAGAACGCCTTTAGTTCTGAAGGACCAATTAGACCTAATCAATTGAATAGTAACTAGACATAGACTTATAGGCCCAAAAACTATTCATATTCAAATAGGCCTTTAGTATATAAATAAGCCCAATAGAAGATATGTAAGAGATTAGTAGGTCAAGTTATAAGAAGAACATAATCAATTACCAAACTAATTAATTGATTATCAATGTTAGTATGATTTAATTAAGGCAACTAAGGAAAATAGATTGGACAATAATTATGAGTTAAGAGAATTTAAATTTAATTAATTCCTTGAACTACTCAAACAGTCAATTAGGATAAGTAAGTCAAAAACCAAATAAGTAGGAATCTCGCCTGTAGCATGAAAACTACAGTTTTCAAATTAATGTGTTTTTGCATGTTTTATAAAAATGCATTATTTCTGCTATTTCATGCCAGATTAGGACAAGTTATATTTTGGCATTTTTATGACATGTTGTGTATTATATGTGATGTATACTATATAAAATTATATTGCATATTCACCTTATGTTAAGAATAGTTATAATTTATGTTATGTAATGATATGTAGTAACATGTCATACTACATACACATAATAAGGCAAGTGTAATAAATAAGATAAATTAGTCAAGAATGTTGTGCCAACCTCCCGACCTACAGAGACCCTAACTTTCCAATGATCGTGCATTACAGGTAAGTACACAAAGGGGCCCACTAAGTATGATAGTTGGATACATAAGATATGAACTTATAATGAAGCATAATTAGCTCATGTATGTTTTTATAAATGTTTTAAACTTTGTTTTGCGAGAATATATTTCTTGCTTGTTGAGCAATGCTCACTCAAATATATTCATGCTATAGATAAGTAACATGCCAGTAAACTTGTGATGGACAATGACGAGCAGTGGACAAATAGTGGAGATGAGTATCGATACCGCTTACAAAGTGTTTCTTCCGCAATAGATTTAAGGTGAATTATGTATATATGTATTATGTATGTATGTGTGTGTGTATGTAGAAATGAAAAAAAACAAAAAGAAAAAGATGAGGGCTGTAATTTTATAGTCTTAGTCTAGTTTATTTAAAACAAATATGTTGCAATATATGTAAACTTTAACAAATTAATTATAATAATGTTCAGCATTAGAAATGCTTTAAAAAGATTTATTTTAATTAATGAAAGGTTACAAAAGAAAACATTTTAAGAAATTGTTTTTATGTTAGAAAAAATGTTCCGCAAAATTAGTACTTTATGATAAATTTTGATTAAGTATATGATTATATGATTAAGTAATGATTATATAAGTAGGGTCGTTACATTTAATTCTAACTTTTATAGTAACTTTAATTTATCATCTTTTTGTTAGTTAACACTTTTATTATAGGTTGATGTAATAATCTTTAAAGAATTATTCCTTCTTTTTCTTTGAGTTCTTGATGCGTGATCAAAAAGGGGAGAGATATGGAGGAATTAATGCAAAATGGTTCTTTTTTGGATTTGGGTTAGGCTGCAAGGCGTCTCCGTCACGCTAACGACCGTAACCAATATAACTACCATAAACATAATAAGAAAGTTCTTTTCAGAATTAAAAGAAAAAAAGTTGAAGAGTGTACACAAAGAATGTAAAAGGTGATTCCTCAACTTCCTTGGCTTTTGGATAAGATCAAGACTCAAAGTATAATATAATTTTATCTGAAAAAGAAAGTATAGATATATTCCATTAGAAAATAAGGTAAAATAATAAGGTGCCCAAGCCATATATAATAATTTTCAGGGAATGCTAAGAAAAAGGAAGTATGTCGCAGGGTCATTTTAACCGTTAAATTATTACACATGACATAAGTATTGCTTGATAACCGAGTCTTGAAACAAAGTACAGTAATTAGTAATCATTCGGCATAATAATGTTCAATTATATCTTAGCATGTCAATTTGTCACGCAGTAAAATATTGTTTGTAAATAATTTACAATTCACGACTAATTCGTTACTTCACTCAAAAAAAAAAAAAAAAAAGCTTTATTATTCGTATGAGCAATCTCTAATGTTCGACGAGAGCGGGTAATTATGCATACATACACAGATATACGTACATAGATCCGTTTGTGTATATGTATGTAATACAATGTAAACCAAAATTACTTGCAGATTGTTTTGGGTATTTTCTGTACGCCCGGGGTGGATAAAAAACTAGGGAACAATGTAATGAAATGTGGTGTTAGGATTGGATACAATATTGTCATTTGGGACTCACGTTGATGAGTGCTAAATCAGTAATATTCTACACTTTACGTTACCAAACTAGCTCTATAAATGTAACGCCCTTATACGAGGGTTAATAGTTTTTAATAAATTAAAATAAAAATAAAAAATAAAAGTAAAACTTCAAAAATAAAATTGTCCAGGACTTAAATGAAAACTATCAAATCAAAAATAAAAATATAAATGATAATTAAACTACAGTTTAATGTAGCGCCTTGAATTTAATAATATAAAACTGTTGCCATCATCATTTCAATCTTCAACATATCTTAATATAGTCACAGAAAGTAACAATCGATGTTTACATTATCATGAAAAACATTCTTAACAATTGAAGCAATCCCAATATAATATAGCTACATAGCTTCCTCAACTATTTTTCTCGTAGTCGCCTCACACTCAGTGAGTCTTGAAAATATGAAAATATAAGGGAATGAGCAACAAGATGCTCAGTAGGGAAAACCATTACTTACCTTAAGGTTTTATTCTTTACCACATTAAACTTACATGGTTAGTTAGTTTTCATCATTATCCAAATTATGAGATTTATTATGATCATATTCCGTGGATACCATAGTTAATCGTTATCAAGTTTCATACATATACATATATACAATTGTTACAATTCATTATTATTCCTAGGTATCAACATTCAATAGAGTATCACTCAACTCGTCGAAACCCAAGTGGACGCACTTGACCACCCTCCAAACATTCTAAGGGTGTTCCGGGGAGGGGACATCAAGCCCCGAGTCCTCACCAAGTCGATTTTTGTACAGTGCGTTCTGAGACTTTTGACCTAAGGGAGTGTCATCACCTCCCCTAATTTACCCTTTTACGCTATTCGTGCCCAAGATCGTAACCGCCGCCCTCCTCATGTCTCATTATTCCTTTATATTAATTAGTTATCTATAGAGTCATTTTTTTAATTATGTTTCTTAATTTACAACATATGTCAAATCATTATATTCCTTGCTGTACAACACATGACAAGTCCTACATTATCATATTATAGATATAATCATATACATTCAAAATAACATATACATATCTTGTAACATAAAACAACCAAATTTTAATTTACCAAAACTTCACAAAAGATGAGTAATAGAATCTCTATCTCTTTACAAATATCCACTGATAATTTCTAGCTTACACAATTCATCACGTAAGCTCCAAGTATATTGTTATCCTAAATCGTGTAAAATAACCATACTTTAACTTAAATCCTAATTTTTAACTATGTCAATTTATCATTTATTTTTATTAGTGTGCCATAATCATTAATGTACTAAAATTGTGAATATCACTTTTATAACTTAATTTTAGTAAATTATAAAATAACAATTAAACTATACGAATTTTATTTTGATACGAAATATGTTAAATGAATTTTTAAAATCAATAATACGATTATAAAATATTTAGAAATAAAATAATTAAAAAGTTTGATATTCATTAAAATAAAATTATTTAAAATTACAAACTTTTTATAGAGAATTATTTATTATTTTTGAAATATAAGTTATCAAATAACTACCCTTGTCCTGGCGGTTTAGCCTCCTTTATTTATCCCTACGATGGGGGGTTCAAATCTCACCTGAAATTGAAATTTGTCTTTATTTTTATTAAACCTCTGTTTTTTGAAAAACGACAGAAAGCCAAAACTAAAATTTGACTTTTTTTTATTAAACCTTTGTTTTTTGAAAAACGACAGAAAGCCAGAAAAACGACATAAAATCTAGAAAGATGCACATACAGGTTCTTGATTGTTTTTTACCCATTTTCAATCAAAATTCAGGTTTGTAACATGTTTCTAAGCTTAAAAATAATGTATAATCATTCACAAACATCAAAAATACATTTCTCACAAATTTTCATACCAAAATACATCTTAAAATCAAAATTAAAGTTTTAGAAATCTAACCTTAAAAACTTACCTCAAAAGTGGTTTGATCTTGAAAATCCTTGAGTTTTCTTGATTTTTGAGCTGGTGGGTAGTTGTTTGTGAAGATTTTGTGATAGAGCAACTTGAGTTTTCCTTTGGTCTTCCTCTGATTTATCTCACCATGTAAGAGAAATGAAGAGGAAAAGAAAGAAAAGTGAGAGGAGCAGGGAGACATGAGGGAAAGAGGGAAAGAGAGAGAGATTTGATCTTAATGAGAGGTGAGGAAATAATTGAGGAGTAGGTTAGTCAGTTTTCTCCGAGGCTTTTAGTTCAAATAATGCCAAATGATATTTTCGTAATTAATTAAAAATTTCAAGACATTTTGGTAAATATATTAAATGAGTATAGAAAATTTTAAAAAATTCTAAAAATAAATACAATTAAATATTGTGAAATAGATTTTAAATGAAATAAATTTTTAATTGACACACTAATAATTAATTTAATTACTTTAATACCCGTTAAGAAAATAATAGGTGTCACAATAAAACACTTCTATTAATCCATAGGTGTGGTATGAAATATTACGCTGCTTCCGTTTTATACTTAAAGACAAAGTTTGTAGCACAATAGGATGCAGCTAGTTAAAAGTTCTTCCTGATTCACTAAGTGAAGAACGATAAATAAAAGGCCATTGGACGGGATAAATTTTGATGAGGAAGGAAAATATAATCATCATTTAAATAGTAAGAAGTAAATAGCGAGAAGTAAATAGTAAGAAGAGAATAATGAGAGGAAGAGCAAAGAATTATCACCATTTAAACAGTGAAAAGTAAATCAAGAACCCCCCCAAAAAAAAGTAAATTAAGAAAGAGATGGAATAATCAAGTTTTGGGGGAAGAATAACCTAAACAGTTCGAGAGAAAACTTGAGGAAAGTATATGAATCAATGGATACAAGAAAGATTAACAAGTCTTGGAAAGGAAGTAAGACAGCTTGAGGGGTAGGAAATAAAGACAAAGGAGAAATTAAAAAGTTCTAAAGAGTTAAGATAACCTAAAAATAATCAAAGAGAAGAGAAAGCATATTAATTAAGATAAACTTTGTTGATACAAAATTGATTGGTAATATAAAGTAACCATCCGGAATTACTAGTTTTAGACAACTATCAGTGGTGAGAATTGTGTCTTCCCCATACAATTTCATGAGATTGTTTTTTTGAACTTAGTATTCCTTAGATCGTGATTTAAATATTATTGTTGACCTCTCAAAAAGATAAATTCAAGTATTATAATTACATTTTATATTCATTAATGTTAATATTTACTAAAAATCCAAAATTATAATTTTCTTTTTTTTTATTGATTATTAATTACAACAACATGCACATTCACTTTATTTATATAATTCTCTATAACTTTATTTATATTATATTCTAACATATGACATGCGGATGTTCCTCTGACCCCGGAACACAGATCTGCCTTGTGCCTGCTATTCCGTTTTCTTCACAACAAGAACAGGACATTTGGCATTGCTCAAGCAATAGTCGGCTAAAGTACGCCCCAGCAGAGCCCTGTATGATCATATTTAGATCAGAAGTTCAGATTTCATGGTAAAACGCAATTATAAGCAAAACCACATATTAACA
>CAMOHE010044116.1:0-14194 GCA_946598075.1 Artocarpus hirsutus
ACATAAAACTGGAAAGCTTTAGCCATGGTGGATTGGAACCGACAAAATAAAAAATGGCCTTCTCAAGCTCAGCGTGATCAAGCTAGATCTAACAAGTCCATGTACAAATATACTCACTGCAACAAAACTGGCCATATCAAAAGCCAGTGTTTTGAGTTTGTCGACTATCCAAAATGGTGGAACAATAATCGTGATCTACTAAAGAACAATGCTAAAGTGACTTCTACAACCGCAATTATTAGGAAACGAAGACGCAATATGATAATGTGGCTGAAAGTGCCTCGGCATTTATGGCAGGTAGTGATGATTTTTTGTGGTATTAGTCATTAAAAAAAAAAGAGAAAAAAGATGGAGGAAAAAAAAAGAAGACATTTGAAAAAGAAAAGGAAGGAAAAATAAAGAAAAGTAGAATAAAGGAAAAAAAGAAAAAAAAAAAAGAGGAATGTAAAAAAAAAGGAAGAAAAAAATTAAAAAAAAAAACTAGTGAAGCTTTTATGAACTTGAGCTTGGTATTTTAAATCTTTTGATCCAATATGATCCTTTGAACCACCACCAGTTTCCTTGTTCCTATTAATTTCTTCGGGGTCTGTTTAGTAAATGAATTCAAATTAATGATTTGATTTGGGTTAGTGTAATTTAAAATAGGATTTGAGTTACTAATTTGAATTGTTATCCGAATTGACGTTTGGATGTATATTTAAGTTTTAATTTAAGTATAGAATAAGATTTGAATTTGTGTTTGGAGAGGTAATGAAAATAGTTTTTAATTTATTAACAAATCTAATAAAATCTTAATGTTCATGATCTTAAAAAATATACAATATAGATCTTAATTTATTCTTCTTTTCACTAAAAACACAATAAAAAATGAATAATCTCAATTGGATAACAAATGAAGAGACTATGATTTTTTTTCTCAAATATAGGAGAGAATTTTAGCTTTTATTGTAGCAGAGATATTTTAGTATCAAAAGTTTAAGGGAATAAGAACTCTGAAAACTTAAATTCTTGATACTTAAAGGATTCGAAATTTGTGGAAAACAAACACTTATCTAAATGATTTTTAATATTCGAATTTAAATTTGAGTTTAAAGAATTCAAAGAGTTCTCGAAACAAATAGGCTCTAAAATTTCTCTTGATCTCGCTGAAAAAAAAAAAATGATCGCTTATCCCATTTGATCTACTTGATCTTATTCTCTTGATTCTTGATCCACTTGATCTGTGATATTATTGATTCCGTTTATTCGATTGAAGAAGTCTGTTGATCCCATAGAATAGTGTCGTTGAAGATCGCTCTTTTTCAAGTTTCTATGCACCATATTGAAAGAGAGTGTTGAGATTTGTCAAATATTTTGGTCCTATAATCATGTTTACCTGTTTTGGTTGTTTCCTATCAATTATCTTGCTGTCAGTTGAAGATAAGATCTCAATTAAAGATGTCAATCAAAGATATGCTCTCGTCATGCTTTCACTCAGAGATATAGGGCCTATTTTTAGGAGTTTTGATTTGGGAGACTATATCGCCATATAACCGAGGCCCTTCTAATTAAACTCGTTAACGAAAAATAAGGTTGTGTTAAAAGACTATTTAAGGAGTGCTTAGTTTCAATGATGAAATTGTCTACTCATGTAAACATCGGTTGAAATTAGAGTCGATAATTTCAGACATGACATAATGACATGATATGAAAACTATACGAGATAAAGTCGATAATGCCAGACATAACACAATGACTGATACGAAAACTACACGAGATAAAGTCGATAATTTCATACATGACACAATGACATGATACGAAAACGACACGGGATAAACAGGTTTAGACCGCACTTTTATTAATTAGGCCATAAATGGATTGGCATGAATAACGCGAAAATAAACGGATTGGATTTGTGCTAACATGTCTAACATGTTTAATTAAACGGGCCGTAAATGTGTTAATATGGTACAACACAATCCGTCCATTTATAACACATTTAAACTTAAAAATAAAAATATTTGAAATATTTGTAGTAGGTTAGAATTAATTAGATATTATGTTTTTGCTAATTTTCTTTATTGGCTTTTCTTAATTTTTTTAATTTTTAGTTAATTGGGTCATAAATGTACCATATCCGTGTTGTTATTATGTCAACTCGTTACGGCTTGCTTAATAATCGTGTTAATCATCTCGTGTTGTGTTACGCATGCCATAAGCAGGTTGTTTCGTATTTATAATTTTGGCATGTTTATTAACGTGTTGTGTTCATGTTTAGCCTAAACATGTCGTGTTGTAAACATGCTAACACAAACATGACACAAATACGTTTACTGTCATCCCTAGTCGAAATGCAACCATTTGGTATATGATTCTACATAGTTGACATAGAGTAATATAATGATATAGATTACGCTACGAGAAAAAGGGTTTTTATGCACATTTTTTTATCCACACATAATTGATGTAAAGGTTACACAACAACAACAACAATAATAAAAAAAAATTTAAGAAAAGGTTGTAATAGTAAGATTTTTGGTCGTTAGTGATTTTTTCAATTTTCAAGTGATTTGTTAAAATTTAGCAGAGATTTGGGCATTGCAAATTACTATGATCACATCAATGTACTAGTTGTTTGGAACTTTAGTAGGGAACTAATTAATTCTAACTAAATACAATGTAAAATTCTCAATAGCTATAATAAAAAGCAAAAAGTTGCTCCATTGTAAAGCTCTTACTTGTTATAGTTCTTAGCTTTCATCTAAAACTTCAATTGTAACTAATATTTTATGTTTAATAATTGTAGCATGTGAGAGCTTTATTCTGTAGCAACTTTTTGTTTTTTACTGTAGCTACTGAGAGCTTTACACTGTTCATAATTATAACTGATAGGTTGGAACTAAAATTTCAAACACTTCAAACTTAAAGCTTTTAGTTTCATGTCAAATGGCCTATTAGAATTGTTTGTTCTCCATCTAGGCCACATTTCATATTTTTAAAGATATTAATAGTGTATCATATGTTACATGTAAATGTAAGAGAGATTGTAATACATCTCTTATATGTTATAAAATCAAAGACATACATATGATTGTAAAAATACACATTTTTTTAATATGTTTGAAATTAGCATGTAGCGTTGCAGTGGCAAATTTCTTTGCCTTGGTGCTCAAAAAACTAAATTAGCATTTTTGGGATAGTTCACCCAATGCTTGGGCATTGGGTTGCCCACACGCCAATGCCACAGCATCCAGTCAGGCTTTGCACCATATTTGGTGCAGTGCAGCTAGTTGGCACATCGACACCCGTTTGAGTTGATGCATGTTGAAATGATATGTTCTTTGAGTTGTTTTGAACCGATACATTTATTGGTTGTATGTTTTCATACAAACCTGAACATCTATTTGTAATGGACATATCTATTATAATAGTTATGTTGATACATGAATAGATACTTTTACAAATAAAGAGATGCCTTTACAAATGAAGAGGTACCTTTATGTAAAGAGTTGTATAAATTGAACTGGTTATGTCTATTTTTTCTAAAACACAATATTATTGCTAGATATTGTATTTAATGATTTATTATATCTTAGGGGTAATTTAATGAAAACTCGTGAGCAAACTTTGACAACTAAGGGCGAAAAAACCAATAAGGAAAGTATTTCTACATGCCTCAAACTCATCTTCATTTCCAGAAATTTAAACCTCTATTTTCTTTCTATACACTCAAAAACACTAACAATGTTAAAGGCTTTAAATCTACTACAATGGAGGTTGAAGAGGATATGGCTTCTTTCCTCAATTCGAATATGCACCTCAACAGTTTTGATGTCACGATTTTCACTTGTTATGTGGGAAAGTTGTTCTTCCTGCTTATTGTCTTCAAGATCACCTATGTCTTGGATCCAAAGTTGGAGCCACTTCTAGAATCGAAGGAGGATGATTCCGACAAAATCAAGGCTGTGAGGAAGAAATAGGAAGATGATGAAGTCATATGCCAAAGACACATACTCAACACTCTCTCCGATAGACTCTATGATCTCTACAACTCAATTTAATCTTTGGTAGAGATATAAAATGCTCTCGAATGCAAATACAAAACTGAGATGGAATGTACAAACAAATTCCAAATTCTAAAATTTTTGGAATTTATTATGGCTAATTCAAAGTCCGTTCTTGATCAAATACATGAATTGCAAGACATTGTTACTAAGCTTCGTGAATTAAAAGTTGAGATTTCTAAATCGTTTCAAATTGGGACTATTATAGGTAAATTACCTTAAAGTTGAAACAATTATAGAAAGAAACTCCTTTATCGAAGAGGTCACATAACCTTAGAAGAACTTCAAAAACACTTAAGAATTGAGAAGGAAACTAAGTCTCATGATCCCAAGGGAAAATGGATTCCTCTAAAGTTAATGTTGCTGAGGCAAGTAAATTTTCAAAGAACTTCAAAGTGAACAATGACAAGAAGTTCAAAAACTCCGGTAATGGCCCGAAGAAATTTTTCGATAGTTGCTTCTTTTATGGGAAGAAGAGTCATCACCAAAATGATTGCAAGTGCAAAAAGAAAAAGGAAAAGGTTAACTCCAACAAAGCTAATGTTGCCAAAGAGTAATCCAAAAAGATTTCTCCTATGCTCTCAGTAATGGAAATTGACATGATTACCGAAACTAGCATGCCTATAATGAAATCTCCTATTAGTGGCTTAACTCTGGTACCACCACTCATTTTTGCATTGACAAGAACTTGTTCTTGTCATATGCAATGGAAAAGGAAGGGCAAACAGTTCTTATAGGCAATCATGATGCAACGGTGGTTACCAAGAAAGGTGTTGTGGAGATTAACTTTTCTTTCGGGAAGAAAGTAGTCTTAAACAATGTCTTTGATGTTCCCAAAATTAGAAAGAATCTTGTATCCGCAAGTCTAATGTGTAAGAACGGGCTTAAGACTATACTTGAGGGCAATCCTTGTATTGTATCTAAGAATGGGTCATTTGTAGGAAATGGATATTCTTGTCATGACATGTACAAACTAAGCAGCAATAATAATAAAGCTATGAATTCTACTTATATAGTTCATTCTTTTGATGTTTGGAATGCACATTTAGCATACTTAAATTTTAGATCTTTGAAATAGATGTCTAAACATGATCTGATTAATTGTAAAGATGAAAAACATGATAAGTGTGAGATTTACACCAAGCAAAGAAGATTAAGCAACCCTTTTCCTAAAGCTGAACGAAATATTCAAATATTAGATTTAATTAATACTGATATTTAAGATTTATTAACATTAATAATTTTTTATTAAGATATATTTATGTTAAAAAAATACCATTATATACAACCAAACACAATTTTAAAAACAGTCTTTTCATATTT
Organism: Artocarpus hirsutus; assembly: GCA_946598075.1. Taxonomy (NCBI): domain Eukaryota; kingdom Viridiplantae; phylum Streptophyta; class Magnoliopsida; order Rosales; family Moraceae; genus Artocarpus; species Artocarpus hirsutus. The sequence goes on from CAMOHE010044116.1 coordinate 5,367, forward strand.
CTTAAAATCTTTTCATTTTTAGATTTTTAAAACAAAAACCAATATGAAAACACTTCTAAACAGGGTAATTTTGATGCTTTGATGATTTAAACATAATTTATCATATCACATCTACTTTTTTCGTTCAATTTTTAAGAAGTGATTGAATGGCCACAAGATTTTAAATTCAAAAGACAAGTTGAAAAAGTTAGAACAAAGTAAGGAATTTTTTTTTTTTTTAGTTTGCCCTCTAAAATTTGTTGCCTTAAACCCGTGAAAACAACATGTTATGTATTAATGGGGAACTTTATAGATTAATGGGAAAACAAGAGAAATTCGAGAGACAATTAATGCCAAAACTCAAAAGTAAGTCGTACAAACTACTTGTTTATAATTATCTTCGGAGAACAGAAGTACTTTATAACATCTATGTTGACGTGTAAGAGCGAGGATAACTTGATAAGAGTGCAAGTGTCTTAACCATCGTTAAGAGCAAAGGTTACATGTCTCTAAGCCATGTTTCCTATTAAGCTTAAGTTCTTCTTTCGACCCTCGGCCTTCTTTTTAAGTTATCTTTTCGAGATGAACGAAGTAAAAAAAAAGAAAAAAGAATAATTAGGATTTTTAGGGTATTAGCTCAAACCAATTAATTTGAACAAAAAAAAGGTATAAAGAGCTCAGATGTTATAATATAAAGTAAAAGTATGTACAATGTAAAGTTTTCACATACTATAATATTTGAACTAAAAGTTTTGATTTAAACCAACGTATCAGACCCCTATGTAGCATATAAATACTATACAGTTTTAATAACAATAACACGAGGCTACCTTAAAGACCATTATTTTTTTAATGTTCCCACAAAAAAGGCCTATTTATGATTATCTCACATGCTAAGGAGTGAGTTAAAGAAGAAGATGATTTATGCACGAGTGTCTAAACTACCCTAAAAGTCATGAAATTAGATTACTTTTTTGAAAGATCATATGTTTAGAATTCCACTTGGGAACTTTATCTAACTCATTGTTGCATAATTGTTCCTGTATATTAGGACAACAAAAAAATTGTTCTTACAATTATCAAAGAACTCTTATATTACTACATTATCTTTACGTAAAGTAAAAGAATAACGGCATACACTTTTCTTTATGACCAAAAGATGTTCAATTTAGAAAAGAATTAATAAAAGTGTAGAAAATGAGTAAAAATTTAGGTTGCTATTAAAGAAAACATGTGAATCAGTTGCGTTAAAGAGGGGGTGGTGGTCCTCTCTCTCTCTCTCTCTCTCTCTCTCTCTATATCTCAAAGGAAATCATTAATGACGTAGCTATATTGCTAGGCATTAGGCAATATTGCAGACTGGTCCTAGAAGCTTTCAATTGTCGACTCTCAAAATTAATGGAATTAATGTTGGTTTTTGACAACTCCAAACGCTCCATCCATCAACATGCAACATGCTTTGCTTTATGTTGAAAAGGACTTGCCATTTTGCCAATAAAAGGTGATCATGATCAATATATATATATGCGTGTGTGTGCATATAAGGAACTCACATACGGCATGCCAACTTCAATAATCGTCCAAGGAAAAACAAAAGTGGGGTTTTGCTAGAGTCTAGGCTTTTTAAAATAGAACTTGACCTCTTTGACAGTGTGATTCTGTCGATGAACGTCAGGACCACGTCTCACAAATTATTTAAAGAGTTAAATTAATCTTATCATTTTCTTGTTAATAATCAGTTTGAAAAAATGTATACTAGCCTCTTCTTTTGGGTCATGATCATCGTGCTGGGTTGTTATTGGTAGAGATTCATTGAGGTTAAGGTTTTCTTGATTTTCGTAATTAATTTGTTGTTTTTTGTATTTTTCTGCGAAGGAAATAACATTTTTCCTCAAATAAAATGGAATTAAAAATTATTTTACACATATATATTTGAATTTTGTCCATGATGCTAATATTGAATTAATTTGATAATTCTTTTTTTTTTCCGAAAATTTTTTAATTAAAATAACACCTTTTTATCCAATTTATCAGGAGTCCTTTTGCTTTCGTATAATATTCGTTGATAAATTGGACAGGACCGCATCCCAACTTAGAATCAAATGCATTAAAGTTTGAAGTGCAATTTAGTGGTTAAGATAGGAGAATCATTTAGCACCAACGTCTTATTATTTAAACATAACCAATAATTGTTGAGCCCTAGTTTGTAGGCATAGGAATAGCTATGATTTGGACATCATCACATAGGATTGGAATCCATAATGGGATGTGCATAAATATTAATAAAGTTGAAAGAAACTCTCACTTAGCATGAATGTTCTGATGTTTGATTCTCAAGATTTTGTTTTTCAAAGTGCTTTTTGTTACAAATTAGACACCATAATTCTACTCAGAACAAAAAGGACAAAACAAAAAATAAATAAGAATATACACAGAATTGATAATGATTCACTCTCGATATGAGAGTTACGTTAATTTTAAGCTACTGTAAAAATTTACTATATGATGAAAAAGAAGTTTACAAGAAAAAATTACACACACTCTTTATGGTTCTCTCTCTCTCTCTATATATATATGTATATATTTTTAGTTACACAAATAAGTCCTAACATCTCCTATATATAGGACTACATGAACCCAAAAAAAAGGTCGATCCCTGTAATTTTTTACATAGGGTAATAATTTGCCTTGATGTTAAATTAGACTCCACAGCTTAACACTTTTAATTAGAGCTAGCAAAACTGGTTCGTTTCTCAGCCAATCATTTAAAAATGGAACACGTCTTAATTTTACATCATACTCTTTTCTTGCCAAAAAAAGGGGCAGATGGAAAGGTTTCATCAAAACAAGTCAACTAACTATTTTTATATATGTTATTTGAAATAGGGAAAAAAAAAAACAAGCAAAGAAGTTTATGGTTTTAACGATGAAAATAAAATGAAAGTGGATTACTGCTTTGTTATCATTTAGAAAAAAAAAAAAAAAAAGTGGCATCAAAGATTTAATTTTGGTTATTTTCAATAACCTATGATAAGTAATATAGAAGTTGAGTGGTAGATATATCAAAAAGTTGATAAGTTGGTAATTCCTTATCTTTTAGCCATAGGGTCGTTCATGCGCGTGTTTCTTTCTTTTCTTTTGACAAATGCATGTCAATTTGTTACTACAAGTTCATGGTGGCTACTGTTGTAATGCGGACGTGCACTTGGGAGAAAAATGACAACTATAGTCTATAGGTATGTATATATGTTGATTGGCAAAAAGAAAAAAGAAAAAAAGAAAAAAGGGTATGTATCTCATTTCCTGTAGATGTCTACGTATGTGTACGTACGGTCGTCGTAGGTGCCTATATTAGTTTATAGCACACAGAAGTACATTGGACATTACGTACTGTCCGGTATCACATGTTGTTATAGAAGCAATTTTATTTTTAAAAAAAATGATTTGATGTCAATGAAGTGATTAAAGAAGCAATTTTCTTTTGAAAAAAAAATGATTTGTTGTTAATGAAGTGACTATGGTCCTCTCCTTTTTTTTTTTTTACTTTAATAGAAAAAAATAGTAAAAGGAATGTTAAAATTTCAGTTATTATCATGTGATTAGGAGTGATTATCTATAGGAAATTTTTAAAAGTTCTTTGCCAATTAGACTGTCAGAGATTAAAACAAAAAACAAAAATTTAAGAACTAATTTTTCAAAATTAAAAATTTAATGATCAAAGTGACACAATACTCATATTTCAGAGGCTAACAGTACTTGTAACACTATAATAAGAAAATAAAAGTTCCAGTTCTGTAATTTGATTAAAAAAGGTATTTAAGAAAATTAGGAAGAGTATTCTAGTCTAGATCAGAGGATTGATTTGGAACAAGAAAGCTTTAAAAATAAACTTGTCAAAGTAAATGGCTTTACGACAAAGCAAAAATATAAAATCGTCAAAAAGTGATACTCTATAAAAATCTAGAGTCATTTTGTACTTAATTTAATATATATATTTTTATTATTTCTGGGCATTTTAATTTCATTTTATTTACTTTTTGTTTTATTTTTATTCAATTTTATTTTTTATTTTAGTTAATCGAGCCTTTGATACAGACAGCCTTAGTGATGGCACCCCTGTTCAAATGCCTTCATGCTCCTCTCGCTATGCTTGAGCTGCTTCGCACCTCTCACTTTCTTTTGCTTGAGTCGTTATTTTAATTATCCCTCTAATTATTTATTTTATTCTCTTACGTAGGCAAACTAGATGAAAAGAGCAATTACGGCAAATTAAAATTAATGGCATCACCAAAAAAAAAAAATAATGGGGGGACAAAAGGGTCAAAAGGAACTTCAAAGCCCTAAAAAATTAACACGCAACCAGATGCGAACCCTGCAGAAAAAAACAAAAACGAGCGAACGTTAGTTGTGCAACTAGCTATGGGAACAACTCCACGTGCTGCCCAGATGCGCGCGTGTGGAGCACACTGACCAGATCGAGTGTTTTTCAGTGTGTTTCAGCACTTAGTCCAATGGCAGCTCGCCACTCGTCCTTCACAACGCCTCTCCTGCTAGCCTCCCGTGGTTCTCCCATGCACCTGTGTTTCTCCTCCAATAGATTAGCGCCACACGTCGCTGTATGACCAGCTCCCAATTGTTTTTTGCCAGCTATCCTGTTTCATTATAAGGCCCTAAATGCCATTTTGTTTGTGTGGGGAATTGCCGATGAAAGGAAATATACTCCAACCTCAATTTTTGGAGCTGATATCAGCTGGGGTTTTGTGGGATTCATAGAGAGAGAAGAGACTTGGGTTTTGCTGAAATTTTCAAAACCCAAAGACCATTTTACACAACTAGAGAGAGAAAACAAGCAAGAAACCTATTTGTTGCTCAACAGCCAAAGAGGAGAACCAAAAAAAAGATCAGCAGCTTACTTGATAAGGTAGAGGAGAATTAAATATAATTGTGATGAAATCTAATGCTCTAGTATTTTAGTTGTTTGAATTATCCTAATTGTTTAATTTGCTCGAATTCTTTTCTAAGTTGGTTTGTTGCGTTATTTCACTTTAATTTTTATTCACAAAATTTATTGTTGATAAATCAAATAGATTATAATTTAATCAATTTTAGTGATTATTGTTAATTTTACAATTTCTGTGGGACAATAGTTGGACTCATTCACTATTCTACTTGTAAGCAACCACGTGCGCTTGCGTGTTTTGAAATTGGCCAACAGAGCTGCTTTAGCTAGTACTATTGCTGCTATTAATAAGTGTTTTTTGAAAGTTTAAAAAACATTAAAAGAAATATATTTGCATGATTCTTTCACAAGCGGAATATTTTGAGTCATTATAATTTAAAAACATTATTCAAAAGTTTATCACTGGTTCAATTCAATATTCTTTTTCATATAATGGAGGATCATTTTAGCACTCTTCGAGATTTAAAGCGTACTTTACTCATGTCATTTGACCTGTTAGTTGTTCGCTTAATGTTCAAGTCCTTAAACTAGTCCATGAACAATATTTTGGGCTTCATGAGATTAAATTACACCAAACGATATTTTATAAAAGAACTATCTTTTCAAAATTTCAAAGTAAAAGTCTCCCTAATTTCTGACATAAAAAATGTTTAAAGAAGAAAGTAGCAAGAAAACAAAGGCAAAAAATTTGGCAAGTGCGAATGAAATATTGTTGTGACGTTATTATGGGGAATGGCTTTTAAATCAAGGAGTGGAGGTCATGTGTAACACAGGTCATGTGTAACACCCTTGAATTTTAAAGTAGGATTAATTATGTTAAGTTTAATTATTAAGTATGTCAAGTGTGAATTTAGCGTAAATTTTAGTCATTTAAGATTTTATTTTATATGTTACATTTAAAAATTTGATTTTGGTTTTAAAATACTAAGTGATATTTTTATACCACATTTTCTCAAATTTACGAAAATGTCCTTAGGCGTTTATTTCTCCTTTTCTTTTCTCTTTTTCTTTTTATTTTCACGCTTTCTCTCTCTTTCTTTCTTTCTTTCTCTCACGCTCAGCTCCCTCTCTCTCTTTCTTTCTCTCAAAAATTTTGATTTCAAACTTTATTCTTACGGATTTAGGCAAGGATTGAAGTTCAAATTATTAAGTTTTACTCCAAAAACGCTATTAAAGGTTAGCTTTCTCTTTTTCTTAAAATTTCAAAGTTTTAAATTTTAATTTTTTAAAATTTCTTTGATTGTTGAATGTGAACTTTGATGAGCTTAGATAATGTTTAATCTAAGCTTATAGGACTTGTTTTATCATGAATTTAAGCTTTATTTGAATAAAAATCAACTTAATCAAGTTTTTGCATTTTTCTTTGATTTTCAAATCAATTGTGAAATTGAGTTTATATTTGGGGAAAATGGTTTGAACTTGTTCTATAATGGTTTTCTATGCTTTCTATATGATTTTCATGATCTGAGAATTGAAAAACAGGTTTTAAAATTGGATTTTGAGTTTAGGGACGCCGAAACTCGAAGTCTCGAGTCCCTAGATTTTTCCAGTTCGACATGCCAGATTCATGAGTTTGCAGGCCAGATTCATGCCATCGGCAGGCCAGTTCTAGAGTTCGATAGGCCGAATTGTGCATGTTCGGCAGGCCTAATTAGGACGTTCGATAGACCGACAGTAAACTTGAAAAATTGTATTTTTCTTCCGGTTTTCAATGTTTAATGATTGCGAGATGTTTCAAAAAGGATTATGATTTTGGGTTATGATTATTTTGGGTCAAGAGGCACACTGATAATTAAATTGACATAATAATATTTGTTGAAAGTAATTTCTGATTTTAAATGCAGTTTTTAAGCTCTTGATTATTGATTGGAGCATACATTAAATTTTATTTGGAGCTTACTTTATTAGGATTTCAATTGAGGTAGGATATTTCTATCCCTTTCTTTGGTAGCCCTTTTTAAATTGTTTTGGCCAAACACTTGATTTTTAAATCATTGTAGAAATAATTTCTATCTTGATTTTAAAGAATTATATTTCGATATTCTTTTCGGATTTCCAAAACCCGTACAATGACCTTTTATCAAATTTCTTACAAGTAAATATTTATTTATTTTTGTCAATATCTTTAGATTTGTTTGTGAATGATATTTTTATCTATGATTATTGTTTTTTACTAATTATTCTACTGAGCCTTTTACTCTCGTTTTGTTGTTGTTTTTTTTTTAAATCCACCTTCCAGGTTTGAAGAGGAAGGATGGTCTTAGAATCGAAACCTGTCTGTATGGGTTAAAATGGTATTTTTTTTGGAACTGTGGTACGATACGTATACTGTACGACTAGTCCAAATGTCGTCGTCTATATTAGATATATATTGGAATTTATTCTGTGAATGATGATTTACGGTGATTTTGTTGTTATTATTATTATTCGTATTTCACGATGTTGTTTTCGTCTATGTGAGTCCCACCGTGTCATTTATGTCAAAGACAATGGTTTTCAATGAATTTATATTAATTATATAATTTATTGTTACTTACTTACTCACCTTCATGGTAAGCAACCACGTGATTGTGAATGATGATAAGATTTCGACCTTACCTTCGTGGCATTCACGTGACGGCGATCGCTAATGATATTTATTTTCGAATAAACAATCTACTTAATTTATTTATTTTCTACGTTTCTTTATTCACTTAATCTTCTTTACCCAAAACTTGCTGACCCCTCCCTGGGGCAACACATCATGTTCCTCTAAAGGATATGTGTATGCTAGGAGCTACCAATAATGGAATTTTTGGGTCAAGTGTCAACAAATAATAACCTCCTTTGCTCTTTGCAAATCAATAAAGTAGATTGAGATCAAGAAAACACATATTATAAGGTATTTAGTAAAATGAGTTAGAACCATGATTAGAATTAATTTTGGTTATATCGTAGCATGTGAGAGTTTTATCTTGTAACAACTTTTTGCTTTTTACTATTGCATAGAAAGCTTTTTACTGTTTGAGTTAGAACTCATGAGTTCTTACACACTTTATTTGGATTAAAGTCTTAAGCTTCTTCTGTATTTAAACTTCTCTTTTTCTTTTCTTTTCTCCCTTTTTTTTTATCTCTTTTTTTTTTTTTTTTTTTTTTTTTTTTTTTTTTTGTGAATTCTAAGTTTTATCTTGTGAAAGAGGTCAAAACTTGCTCTCTAAAACAATATGCTCAGATCCATTTGCTGGTGGCAATGGAATGATAGATGAGGTTAGACCCACTTGGTTTGTACAAAAATGGCGTCCCTCAAGATTGACACCTTGAAAAGCAACATTTTACTGGTCGGTATAGTGGGCAACGTGGCTGAGAAATGGCAGTGTGGACAAAAGATGTGAGCACCAACAAGGTTCCATGTTACTATTTGACCAATTCCCTAAACATAATGAATATTTTTTTGGCCCTGTCAAAGGATAAGTAAGGTATTAATTATGAGCACAGTTGGTAGTTTGGTCTAGAAAAGACCATGGTTGAGGGATTTGCGGAAGTTTGGTTGGGCCAAAGTGAAGAATGACACACAAAGTTTGGCCAATAGCAAAAGCCACAGGGGACAGCCATTGCTACCTTTTGTGTTGGGCATATAGCACCACGATGACATTGTAAATTATCCCTCTATAAGAATATTCTTATCTAATTGCATATGCTTTGTTCAAACAATAGGCTAACTTTTATTCTTATCTTTGCGTTTCCTCTCTCACTCTCTCTCCCTCCCTCATGTGGGCAAATCCTCTTTTGAGGAGGTTGCCTTCTTTGATAATGTTAGAGACTTTATTCTATAGATTATGGACACAAATAGCATAAAAGAACGTTTCTCCTCATGCTTTCTTGAATTTCTTAATCTTGTTTTTTTTTTTTT